>CP106729.1:165578207-165820489 GCA_025506655.1 Gossypium rotundifolium | reverse complement strand
TGACCATTCGAATCATCAAGGTAAGACTACTATTTTGGATAATATCAATTCCTTTAGATAGATTACTAATCTAAGTTATTTTAGGAGCAATCTAAGATCATCAAGATAGGTAAGAAAAGAGCCGTTCGAAGTGTTTGGAAGAGAGAGGTATTCCTTTACCATCGAACTACAAGCGAAGAGCGATATCGGGGTTAGAGATTTTCCACCGGTTGTGGACCCTCGCAAACGAGGATCGATTATTCAGTAGTGCGTACAATAGAACCACTCTTCGTTGGTGGAATCTGGCGGTTTTGATCCATCTAGTGGAGAAAACCGCAAATAATATCATTCGTGAATCAGGGTAAGGATTTAGATCCATCGTTTATAAGTAGAGTTTTTGCTAACAATAGTATATACTAACCAAGTGTTAATCATCTAGGTGTGGGCGAGCTAGAGAGTATTGTGCTCATCGTTACTAGGTGTGTAACCATGCATTAAAATTTCCATAGATTTATATTATTAAAAAGTGATTATATGATAATATGATTGTTTCTTGATACCAATCATTGGTATACAAAATTCGTGTATGTTACCCAATATTCCGTTTATTTTGATATATGCATCGATATGAAATAAGCATGACTATATTATGATTTGTGGGTACATAGCATGAAAATCGATTTGATATGTATGTGCATGGGCATATGGGTATGTTTAATAAAGGAGGAAGTATTACGGTGGTTTTACCACAATTTCGTGACTTCGGTCACATATGTGAAATTGGTGACTTGATCCCATATTTGATTCTGGTGGGCCGGTCACATATTTGACTCTGGTGGCTTTGGTCACATATTTGACTCGTGGTTGGCCGGTCACATATTTGATTCTGGTGGCTTGGTCACATATTCGACTCCGGTGGCCGGTCACATATTTGACTCTGGTGGCCGGTCACATATTTGACTCTGGTTTTGGTCACATATTTGGACTTCTATCGGTGACTTGGTCACATCTGTTTTGGTGGCTTTGCCACAATAAGGGCGATGTGCATGTTGACTGCAAGAATCGCCTTCGATGGTGTGTAGCGGATGGAGGTCGATTTAGTAATCCCGGTGTCTTTGGTTGGTACGGGTGTGTAGCGGATGGATATTTAGGTTGGGCAGACTTGCATTTCATTTCATATACATATTCATGTAACATTGTATGATTATTATTTGATCGCTATAAAATGGGCCTTTGGGCTAAATTTGAGTAAAATGGGCCTTTGGGCTAAATTTGAGTAAAATGGGCCTTTGGGCTAGATTTGAGCTAAAATGGGCCTTAGGGCCAAATATTTGATTAAATGGGCCTATGGCCATATGTGAAAATTTTGGTTTGAAAGCATGTGATAAAATGGGCTTTTTAGTGTATGTGTTATACATTGAGTTTATGACTCACCCATTTTTATGGGATAACTTTTCAGATAACTCATAGTGCGATGGATCGGGACGAAGGATTTCGAGGTGGCGAAGGTTTCGTAATAAGTATTATGGAGATTTTCCAACTTAAACTCTTTAAGTTAAATTTTATTACTTAGACTTTAATTTGGGTTGCCAATATTATGTAATAAGGCCATTATAAATTATCTTTAATTTTGTGTTTGGATTTATTTTAAATTGCTATGAATAATTATCAAATATCTAAATGGTTTCGATAAATTATTTAAAATGTGTTTGATACTTTTATATAAATGTTTTCAAAGAAATGTTCTTAAGTTTGGTTTCCTTTTTATTTTATTAATTCCTTCTAAAAATAATGTTTCGCTAAAGTTTTACTTGAGGACATACCAAATCAGTTGGGCTTTTTGGTAGGGTTTGGGGTGTTTCAACTAGAACCTCAAGTGATCAAAGTAAGATGCTATCATTTATTTTCATCACTTCCTTTCACTTGAATAAGATTGGAAATCACAATCTTTTATTTCTCTCTTAGGCGAATCTCTTGAAAAGATTTTGAAAGGAACTTTGTTGAAGACAACTTTAAGTGACCATTCGAATCATCAAGGTAAGACTACTATTTTGGATAATGTCAATTCCTTTAGATAGATTACTAATCTAAGTTATTTTTAGAGCAATCTAAGATCATCAAGATAGGTAAGAAAAGAGCCGTTCAAGTGTTTGGAAGAGAGAGGTATTCCTTTACCATCGAACTACAAGCCAAGAAGCGAGATTCGGGGTTAGAGATTTTCCACCGGTTGTGGACCCTCGCAAACGAGGATCGATTATTCAAGTAGTCGTATAAACCAACCACTCTTCGTTGGTGGAATACCGCGGTTTTGATCCATCTAGTGGAGAAAACCGCAAATAACCATCATTCGTGAATCAGGGTAAGGATTTAGATCCATCGTTTATAAGTAGAGTTTTTGCTAACAATAGTATATACTAACCAAGTGTGTTAATCATCTAGGTGTGGACGAGCTAGAGTATTGTGCTCATTGTTACTAGGTGTGTAACCATGCATTAAAATTTCCATAGATTTATATTATTAAAAAGTGATTATATGATAATATGATTGTTTGTCGATACCAATCATTGGTATACAAAATTCAGTATGTTACCCAATATTCCGTTTATTTTGATATATGCATCGATATGAAATAAGCATGACTATATTATGATTTGTGGGTACATAGCATGAAAATCGATTTGATATGTATGTGCATGGGCATATGGGTATGTTTAATAAAGGAGGAAGTATTCGGTGGTTTTACCACAATTCGTGACCGGTCACATATGTGAAATTGGTGACTTGATCCCATATTTGATTCTGGTGGCCGGTGGCCACATATTTGACTCTGGTGGCTTCGGTCACATATTTGACTCTGGTGGCCCGGTCACATATTTGATTCTGGTGGCCGGTCACATATTCGACTCGGTGGCTTTGGTCACATATTTGACTCTGGTGGCGGTCACATATTTGACTCTGGTGGCTTCGGTCACATATTTGGACTTGATCGGTGACTTGGTCACATCTCTTTTGGTGGCTTTGCCACAATAAGGGCGATGTGCATGTTGACTGCAAAGAAGCGCCTTGATGGTGTGTAGCGGATGGAGGTCGATTTAGTAATCCCCACTGTGTCTTTGGTTGGTGCGGGGTGTGTAGCGGATGGATATTTAGGTTGGGGCTTGCATTTCATTTCATATACATATTCATGTAACATTGTATGATTATTATTTGATCTGCTATAAAATGGGCCTTTGGGCTAAATTTGAGTAAAATGGGCCTTTGGGCTAAATTTGAGTAAAATGGGCCTTTGGGCTAGATTTGAGCTAAAATGGGCCTTAGGGCCAAATATTTGATTAAATGGGCCTATGGCCATATGTGAAAATTTTGGGTTTGAAAGCATGTGATAAAATGGGCTTTTTAGTGTATGTGTTATACATTGAGTTTATGACTCACCCATTTTATGGGATAACTTTTTAGATAACTCATAGTGCGATGGATCTAGACAAGGATTTCGAGGTGGCCAGTGCTCGTAATAAGTATTATGGAGATTTTCCAACTTAAACTCTTTAAGTTAAATTTTATTACTTAGACTTTAATTTGGGTTGCCAATATTATGTAATAAGGCCATTATAAATTATCTTTAATTTTGTGTTTGGATTTATTTTAAATTACGCTATGAATAATTATCAAATATCTAAATGGTTTTCGATAAATTATTTAAAATGTGTTTGATACTTTTATATAAATGTTTTCAAAGAAATGTTCTTAAGTTTGGTTTCCTTTTTATTTTATTAATTCCTTCTAAAAATAATGTTTCCGCTAAAGTTTTACTTGAGGACATACCAAATCCGGTTGGGCTTTTTGGGTAGGGTTTGGGGTGTTTCAACTTAATATCGAGCCAGATTTAAACTCTCGGCCTTGGGTTTTGAAGCCCACAACGTTTTCAAAATTTGGCCCAAAAGATTTTGAAAGTTTTTCTTAAGTAAATGGTTTTATAAGAGCATGGCTTTTCGAATTTCTACCAGATCCATCATTATGTACCTTCATTTGATAAATGATATGAATGTTTGATAAGCCTAAGGAGCTCAGAGAGACATGGACCCTAGGCGTATGTGTGTTACTCTGAAAACCCTTGAATATCTGTTTCATAAGACTTTCTTTTAATAAGAAGTGAAAAGATTCTAATACATAAGACTTTTCAGTAAAATGCAGATAAGATCGTAGTAGACATGAGCTCTAGGGACGAGGTCGTCGTGGACATGGAAGAGGAAGGATGGTATTTTGGAACCAGTTCGGTCTGGTCAAGGTTCCGAGAATGAAGCTCCACCATTTGTCAAAGGCGGACTTCCAAGAACAAAATGAAGGAGGTGACGCAAGTATCACAAGGTGTCTTTGCGAGTTTTAGAGCGAGTAGCGAAGCTAGTTCTGAAGTGGATCTCTAAGTCTCATGGTGAGAGACTTAGATCGAATGGAGTGAGGTTTTCGTGAGGAGTATCCGGAGTAGCTCAAACGTGGTGAATATTGGTTGGAAGCGATCGAGAGGATCATGGATGATATAGAACGACCGATGAAGAGAAATTGAAAGGAGCTATTTCACTTCTTCGTGATGAAGCCTACCAGTGGTGGCTTACTATCAAGGAAAGTACCCCTGTGGATCGTCTGGATTGGGGGTATTTTAAAGTGAAATTTGAGGGAAAATATGTTGGAGCTAGCTACATCGACTCTCAGAGGAAGTCATTTCTGAACCTGGTACAAGGAAACAAGTCGATAGCTGAATATGAAGCAGAATTTTTGCGACTTAGCCGTTATGCCAGAGGGATAGTGGCTACGGAATATGAACGTTGCGTCAGATTTGAAGATGGACTTAGAGATGAGCTAAGAGTGATGATTGCTCCACATCGTGAAAGGGATTTTGCAATCTTAGTGGAAAGGGCAAGAATTGCTGAAGAGGCTAAACGGACTGAGAGATGAGCAGGGACGGAGGTCGAGCAAGAATAAGAGAAGTTTTGGGTCTTGGGTCGTCCTAAACTTTCGGAAAAAGTCAAGAAATGATGGACCGCGAGGTCAACGGACTACTACGGAGTGCAAAGTCGTACTTGTTCTCGGTGTGGGAAAATGCACTCGGGTGAATCTTGCCGAAGAAAACGGCGGATGTTTCAAGTGCGGTTCAAAGGATCACATGATCAAGGATTGTCCGATGAACTCGGAGAAGAACCGTCCAACAAGTCGAGTGTTAATCAAGTCGACAAAAGTGGATGCGAACCGATAAGAGGCCGTGGTCCCAATGGAAGGGGCAATGGTTACTGTAGAGGTCGCGAACTTCGGCGGCAGAAGCGTGAAATTCGAGGCGAGACAACCAGATTGGTGTACACGGTCACGCAGAGAAGAAAGCGATGGCCTTTTGATGTTATCACTGCGTTTACGATTTACAGGTTGCCCTTTATTGCTTTGATAGATATAGGTCAACTCATTCCTATATCGCTAGTGAAGTATCCGGGACTTTGCATGTGACCTCCAAATCTGTACCTAGGAAGATGATCGACTTAGTCCTCTAGGATGACAGAACAGAGTTGTAGACAAACTTTTAAGGAAGTGCCTCAGAAGTCCAAGGGATCAGATTTCGGTGATTTAATGGAGTTGCCATTCTGGAGAATTTGACCTAATTTTAGGCATGGGTGGCTTGTGAAGTACCGTGCAAATGTGGATTGTCTTTGCTAAGAGAATGTCCCTAGAACTTTTGATGACAAGGAAGTTGTAGTGATGGGCGAAAAGACGGAACTACTTATCTAATGTAGTATCCGCTCTTAAGGCGAAAGGATGGTTAGAAAAGGATCTGAAGCTTTTCGATGTTGGTGAATGCTTTGGAGGCTAAGGATGCAAGCATTAATGAAGTCGGGACGGTGAAGGAATTTGTAGATGTTTTTCGGAAGAACTTCGTGGTTGCCTCTCGATCGTGAGGTAGAATTCGGGATAGACTTATTATTCGAACGGCGCCGGTTTCTATTGCTCCATATAGAATGGCAGAAGAATTAGTTGAGCTTAAGGCTCGATTCGTGGAGTTGCTTGATCGTGGATTCATCCGACCTAGTGTGTCTCCATGGGGAGCACCGGTCCTATTCGTGAAGAAGAAGGACGGATCGATGAGGATGTGTATAGACTACCGGCGGTTGAATAAAGTGACTATCAAAACGGTATCCTTTGCCCGGATCGACGACTTGTTCGATCGACTTAAAAGGCTGCGGTATTCTCTAAAATTGATCTAAGGTCGGGTATCATCGGCTTAAAGTGAAAAAGCGGATATCCATAAGACGGCTTTCCGAACCAGATATGGCCATTATGAATTTACGGTAATGCCATTCGGATTATTTGACGCCCCATTGCGTTTATGGATATGATGAATCGGATTTTTAGCCTACTTGGATCGGTTAAATACGTGGTATTCATAGGCGACATCCCGTGTATTCTAAGTCCGAAGTGGAACATGATGAGCATCTCGGATTGTGTTACGAGTTTTAAGAGAAAAGAAGCTGTACGCCAAATTCAGCAAGTGTGAATTTTGGCTGAAAGAAGTTGCATTTTTAGGACATGTGGTATCTGCGGAAGGGATTAGGGTGGATCCTCGGAAGATCGAGGCTGTGTTAGATTGGAAACCACCTAAGTCCGTAACTGAGGTTCGTAGTTTCTTGGGTTTAGCGGATATTACCAAGATTCGTGAAGGGTTTTCATCAATATTGCACCTTTAACAAAATTGCCGAGGAAGGAAGTACCTTTTGTGTGGGGCGATAGCAAGAGAGTTTTGAGAAGCTCAAGAAAGTTTTGACTAAGCTCTGTTTTGATTGACTCAAGCGGGAAAAGATTTTGTCGTGTATTGCGATGCTTCTCACACGGATTAGGATGTGTTTTAATGCAAGGCGGAAAGGTAGTTGCGTGCGTCTCGGCGATTGAGACCGCATGAAGTTAATTACCGACACATGACTTGGAGTTGGCGGTGTAGTCTTTGCTCTTAAGGTTTGGAGACATTACTTATACGGGAAAAGTCGGTGATATATACGGACCACAAAAGTCTGAAATATCTCTTGACTCGTAAAGAATTGAATCTGAGAGCAGAGAAGGTGGATAGAGTTGTTGAAAGACTACGATTTGTTCCATCGAGTACCATCCGGTAAGGCGAATGTGGTGGCGGGGCCTCTAAGTCGAAAAGTGGTGTCGATTTGAGGCGATGTTTGCTCATCTTAGTCTCTACGATGATGGAAGCTTGTTGGCGAACTTGAGTTAGGCCGACATGGTTCGATCAAGTAAAAGAGAGGCAATTAATAGATGAAGATCCGAGTGAAAAGCTTGACAGGTGCGAGTGGGAAATTGGAAGATTTTGGTATTAACGGTGAAGGGTATTGTGCTTCAAAGGTAAAGTCCAGTATGCCGGGGATCGGGAGTTGAGGCAAAGATACTTCAGAATCGCATGGTAGCCCCTATGCTATGCATCTGGAGGAAGTAAGTTATACCGAGATTTTGAGATCGGTTTTGGTGGCTGGTCTTAAGCGGGAATTCTGAATTTGTAGGAAAGTGCTTGACGTGTCGACAAGTTAAGGTGAACATCAAGTACCTTCGGATTGCTTGAGTAGATAAAGATTCAGCGATGGAAGTGGGAGAGAATCACCATGGACTTTGTTAGTGGGCTTCTCTTACGCCTACTAAGAAAGACTCCATTTGGGTGATAGTGGACCGATTGATGAAATCGCATTTTATCGATTCGGGTTGATTACTCTTTGCGTAAATTGGCAAAATTATATGTGGTGAAATTGTGAGATTGCATGGAGTGCCGTTGTCGATAATTTTGGATGAGATCCAAGATTCGTCACGATTTTGGAAAGCATTGCATCAAGCTTTGGGCACCAAATTGGACTTGATCGACATTTCATCCTCGGTCGGACAGTCGATCCGAAAGAGTAATCCAGATCTTAGAAGATATGTTAAGGGTTGTGTGATAGATTTCAAAGGAAGTTGGGAGGAATTCTTACCGTTGGCGAATTTATGTACAACAACAGTTTCAATCGATGATTCGGATGGCACGTATGAAGCACTATATGGACTAAGTGTCGCACTCCCACGTGTTGGGCGTAATTAGGGAACGATGATTTTGGGTCCGGAGATAGTGTCGAATCAAGAAAAGGTTAAGGTAATCGGGCTCGGTTAAAGGAAGCATCGATGCATAAAAATCGACGCAGATTTAAAGCGGAAAGAAATAGAGTATCACGTGGGAGACCAAGTTTTCCTAAAGGTTTCACCTTGGAAAAAGGTGATGAGATTTGGACGTAAAGAAACTAAGTCCGTGTTCATTGGACCTTATCGGATTGTGAAGCGGGTCGGATCATGGCGTATCGATTAGATTTGCCTTGAATTGAAGCAAATGCACGATGTGTTTCATGTTTCAATGTTACGGTTACCGATCGGATCCATCTCATATAGTACCAATTGAGGAGGTGGAATTAAGATCGATTTGTCATGAAGAGGAGCCAATTCAAATTGGAGCGAGATGTAAAGGTTTTACTGAGAAAATCAGTTCCTCGTTAAGGTATTATGGCGAAATCACGGATCGTAAGAAGCTTGGGAGCAGGAAGCGAAGCGATGCGACAATACCTCACTTATTCGAGACGAGGTAATTTCGAGGACGAAATTATTTTAAGGGGTAGAAGCGTAACATCCTCGATAATTAGGGGCTATGCATTTTACATAATTGAATGATGTTGCATGCTTAATCTTTATTAAGTGCAATTTTGGAAGTTATTTGAGCTTCATTTATTAAGTGAATGCTTTGCTAAGCTTTTAATTTCTATTAATTAGAGAGAGAACTAAGCTAATAAGGCCTTAAGAATTGATGATGAGAAGTTCTAGTATAAGTTAAGTAATTGGCAAAGTGGTTAAGATGCATGGGTGTGTTCTTGAGGTACAAGGTTCGAATCTCTAGCTAACATTAGGAGATTTTTAATTTTTGTTTTCTTCCTTGTAAGTGTCGGCCAAGAATATTCTAGAGTGGATGAGCTTTCATCCATTTTTGGCTTGTTGACCATGAGAAAAAGGAAGTTAAAGAACATAAGGCATGGAATCACAAATTCATGATAAGATGAGGGGGACAAAGGCATGAAATAGGGCTATGTTTTGGGGATGTGTTCATGGTCATTTGACCATGAACCTAGACAACATGAAGGCTAAGGGAGAGGCTTAGTTGTGTAGTAAATTCTTTGGATATGATGGGGAAGAAACAAGGAGGAAAAAGGGATATGTTGGCATTGATGTGGCGAATTTATGTTTTGCCATTAGGGGAAAAGTTAGCCAAAAGCCTAGGTTGTCCATCTTTTCTCATTTTCTCAAAAATTCTCTCTAGCCGAATGTGCCATAGAGTTTAGGTAAAACTCTCTTTGTTTTAGCTTTCATCCTTTTGACCAAATCTTCTTCTTTTGGCCGAATGTACCATAGTCATTTTGGTACATTTTCATTTTGATTTAGCCTCAATTGCTTGAACCAAATACAACCTTCTTTCTCTCATTTAGTTTTCATTTTGAAACCAAAACCACAAAGTTTAAGCACCATTATTCTTCTTCATTTTCTTCTCTTGTCAATGCAACTAAGTTCCATAGTCCATCTCTTTTCTCTTTGATCCTATTATTATTTTTCTTTTCTTTTCACCTTATTTTCTTATCTTTCTCTCATTGCGAAATCACCATTATCATTTTCTTCTTCTCTTTCGCTTTACTTCTTTCTCCTTTCATTCTCTTTCTTCTTTCTCTTCAAAACCGAATCCATTATTTTGAAGCCACCATTTTATTCTTTTATTTTGTGAAGGCGAATCATCATTCTCTTTTCTTCTTTTCAATCGAACCTCCAAGTGATCAAAGTAAGATGCTATCATTTATTTTCATGACTTCCTTTCACTTGAATAAGATTGGAAATCATAATCTTTTATTTCTCTCTTGGTAGAATCTCTTGAAAAGATTTTGAAAGGAACTTTGTTGAAGACAACTTTAAGTGACCATTGAATCATCAAGGTAAGACTACTATTTTGGATAATATCAATTCCTTTAGATAGATTACTAATCTAAGTTATTTTTAGGAGCAATCTAAGATCATCAAGATAGGTAAGAAAAGAGCCGTTCAAGTGTTTGGAAGAGAGAGGTATTCCTTTACCATCGAACTACAAGCGAAGAAGATTTCGGGGTTAGAGATTTTCCACCCGGTTGTGGACCCTCGCAAGCGAGGATCGATTATTCAAGTAGTCGCATAACCGAACCACTCTTCGTTGGTGGAATCTGTGGGTTTTGATCCATCTAGTGGAGAAAACCGCAAATAACTCGCTATTCGTGAATCAGGGTAAGGATTTAGATCCATCGTTTATAAGTAGAGTTTTTGCTAACAATAGTATATACTAACCAAGTGTGTTAATCATCTAGGTGTGGACGAGCTAGAGTATTGTGCTCTTGTTACTAGGTGTGTAACCATGCATTAAAATTTCCATAGATTTATATTATTAAAAGTGATTATATGATAATATGATTGTTTGCTGATACCAATCATTGGTATACAAAATTCAGGTATGTTACCCAATATTCCGTTTATTTTGATATATGCATCGATATGAAATAAGCATGACTATATTATGATTTGTGGGTACATAGCATGAAAATCTGATTTGATATGTATGTGCATGGGCATATGGGTATGTTTAATAAAGGAGGAAGTATTCTGGTGGTTTTACCACAATTACTCGTGACGGTCACATATGTGAAATTGGTGACTTGGTCCCATATTTGATTCTCGGTGGCCGGCCACATATTTGACTCTGGTGGCCGGTCACATATTTGACTCTGGTGGCTTCGGTCACATATTTGATTCTGGTGGCTTCGGTCACATATTCGACTCCGGTGGCTTCGGTCACATATTTGACTCTGGTGGCTTGGTCACATATTTGACTGGTGGCTTCGGTCACATATTTGGACTTGATCGGGTGACTTGGTCACATTCTGTTTTGGTGGCTTTGCCACAATAAGGGCGATGTGCATGTTGATGCAAAGAAGCGCCTTCGATGGTGTGTAGCGGATGGAGGGTCGATTTAGTAATCCCACGGTGTCTTTGGTTGATGCGGGGTGTGTAGCGGATGGATATTTAGGTTGGGTAGGCTTGCATTTCATTTCATATACATATTCATGTAACATTGTATGATTATTATTTGATCTGCTATAAAATGGGCCTTTGGGCTAAATTTGAGTAAAATGGGCCTTTGGGCTAAATTTGAGTAAAATGGGCCTTTGGGCTAGATTTGAGCTAAAATGGGCCTTAGGGCCAAATATTTGATTAAATGGGCCTATGGCCATATGTGAAAATTTTGGGTTTGAAAGCATGTGATAAAATGGGCTTTTTAGTGTATGTGTTATACATTGAGTTTATGACTCACCCATTTTATGGGATAACTTTTGAGATAACTCATAGTGCGATGGATCGGACAAAGAAGGATTTGAGGTGGCAGGTGCTCGTAATAAGTATTATGGAGATTTTCCAACTTAAACTCTTTAAGTTAAATTTTATTACTTAGACTTTAATTTGGGTTGCCAATATTATGTAATAAGGCCATTATAAATTATCTTTAATTTTGTGTTTGGATTTATTTTAAATTCGCTATGAATAATTATCAAATATCTAAATGGTTTTCGATAAATTATTTAAAATGTGTTTGATACTTTTATATAAATGTTTTCAAAGAAATGTTCTTAAGTTTGGTTTCCTTTTATTTTATTAATTCCTTCTAAAAATAATGTTTCCGCTAAAGTTTTACTTGAGGGACATACCAAATCCGGTTGGGCTTTTTGGGCCGGGTTTGGGGTGTTTCAAGTACCTTCTCGAACAGTGAGCCACCAACGTCGCCTCATCTCTCAATAAGGATACAGCTCCTCTCAGTTTTTCTCTCAGTGCATTCCATATCATCCATAATCCGTTCCATGACTTCAAGCCAAGATTCACCACATTCTGAGCTACACTAGAGACTCCTCTGAAAACTTCGCATTATTTGCCTTAAGTCGCTGAAATTGACCCACGAGTTGTTGGCCCAATTCTAGTTCAATGACCCTTTCCAAGACTCGTAGCATTGCTTGAGTCAATGCATGATCTTCTTCCATGTGATCGCGTGATCGGTCTCACTTTCAATTGACGCAGTCGTCCACTACAACATATGATTTGGTGCTTGGTAGTAACACCTCGGCCTCTACCACGGCCACGTCTACCGCGTCCACGACCACGTCCTCTTATACTCATGATAGCTTGTTCGTTTATCTCGTTACAAGTTTTATGAATCAGGAATTTGTTTCGGTATTTATTAACGATATTTTATGAGATTTGAGATATAAAGTTGTTTTTCGCAACATATCCTATAGTCTCAATCTCTACGATTTTCATATCTAAAACTAGAAGTTCTAGAGTGTTCCTATGATCATATCATAGTAATCATTAACAATAATACTTACTTGACTTGTTGCTTGGGATGCTTGTGGTGCCATCTTGATCTTTAAAAATATCATTGAGCGTTTTCATACGAAATTATTTTTGAACCCAAACCACAGCCGAGTTTTTGAAACTGGGCTCTGATACCACTAAATGTAACACCCCAAACCCGGTCTATGCGTTGAGACTAGATTTGGTTTGTTACATGAATCGAGCTATCTTTAAATTTGCGATAAGTTGAAAACTTCAATATAAACTTGATTTTAAAAAAATATAGAAGAGTATTTGAATTTAATAATATTAGAAAACATTAGTTGAAAATCATTGTATTATCAAAATCTTTTAGGAAATTTGTTAAAGAGTTAATAATAACAAAATATTTATAAAAGAATTTCATATACTTGAAAACCCAAATTTATTTTAATAAAACATCATATAATCATAGCCCATAATTAGAAGTCCAAAGTATAGTTTAAAACCCAACACACATAAAATCCATAAATTATTTATAAAGGCCCTTATTACAATAATCCAAAATAGTAAAAATACTTATTAAAAGTTCGAGTTTAAATAACCCATGTTTTTCAAGATGGCCTCCACAAAGTCATCCTCGGCCCAAGTCCACGTCAATTTCCATTACGAGATGGAAAAATTTAAAAGGGTGAGTTACTTAGAACTCAAAGGTGTAACTCACTTACCACCATTATTGGGCAGATCATCAAGATATTATCTTTGGGCTTGAGCCCAATTACAAAATTCAACAATATATCATAAATTAAAATAATTAATAATGCATGTAAAATGTATTTCCCAACCCAAACCTAATATCCATCCGCTTCCCCTGCACCAACCATCACACTGTGGGGATCAAGTCAACCCACCCCGCCATCACACCAATCGTAGGCATTAAGCCTTTTTATAATTGTGGCATAGCCACCGAACTAGAGGCAATAAGCCATTATTGTGGAAGAGCCACCAACTAGAGGCAATAAGCCATTATTGTGGCGAGCCACCGAACTAGAGGCAATAAGCCGTTAATGTGGCGAAACCACCGAGAACTAGAGGCAATAAGCCATTATTGTGGCGAGCCATCGAACTAGAGGCAATAAGCCGTTAATGTGGCGAAAGCCACCGAACTAGAGGCAATAAGCAGTTAATGTGGCGAGCCACCGAACTAGATTTTTGGCAATCGCCATTCTTCTCTTCATATATCCCACCCATGCAATCGCATGTATATAACAAAATATAATCATATAATAATTTCTTTTATTTAACTCATAACAATGGTGGGTTTATCATTTCATTTGGCCCATAAACATAATATAGCAATTTATCTATTTAGCAATATAGTGGGCTTTACCATTTACCGAACTAGAGTGTTTTGGCCCAATTTATCGAACTAGAGTATTTTGGCCCAATTTTAACGAACTAGAGTATTTTGGCCCAATTTTAACGAACTAGAGTATTTTGGCCCAATTTATCGAACTAGAGTATTTTGGCCCAATTTATCGAACTAAGTATTTTGGCCCAATTTTAACGAACTAGAGTATTTTGGCCCAATTTATCAAACTAGAGTATTTTGGCCCAATTTATCGAACTAGAGTATTTTGGCCCAATTTTAACGAACTAGAGTATTTTGGCCCAATTTATCGAACTAGAGTATTTTGGCCCAATTTATCAAACTAGAGTATTTTGGCCCAATTTATCGAACTAGAGTATTTTAGCCCAATTTTAACGAACTAGAGTATTTTGGCCCAATTTATCGAACTAGAGTATTTTGGCCCAATTTATCGAAATATCCAATTTACATAATAACGAATAATTTATCGAGGGCGTTTTCGTAATTTTCACGATTTAGTCGTTTTTAATATTTTAGTCAAAATATCAATTTTACGTTTTTACCGATCTACTGCGTTTTCGATTTACTTCCATCTGAAATTTGACATCCAACCGAGAAAATAATGAGTGTGAAATTACACACCTCGTTACCGAGAGTACTAATCCTTCTCGCTCCTCGGCACCTAAAACATATTTTGATTAGTTAGACAACTAATTAAGTAAAATAAATCTTAATCGATAATAGATCCAAAATCTTACCCTCTTGATTTTGAATCACTTGATTTTGGCTTTTCTTCGTTTATTGATTCGCTAGCACGAGAATCCACCAACGATAACGGCTCGGAAGTTCGTACTACTTGAATAATGGACTTCCTTGAAAGATGGCCCGTAATCGGTGGAAAATCCGGATTGCCAAACCGCTCTTCGTTTGAATGGGGATTACTGGATCGCCCTCTTAACGTGACTAACTACCGCCCTTTTCTTCCCTATTTTGAAAGTCTTCAAGATCCAAAGGAATTTTAGTTAGATCTAAAATAATATCAAATAATACTAGAGATTTTAAAGAGTGGGATTTCCTTACCACTATGAAACGTTTCCAACGTTTCCACGATTTCCCGTTCACTTGAGTTCCGATCTCGTTATTGCACTAAATAATAACGAAGAAACGTTATTAGAATGAGCGTTATATCGATTCAAAAAGTCCTTCAAATCACCATTACTATTCGCCATAATATCACTAATTAAAACGAAACGAAAAGAAGAACCCTTACCTATAATCCACGATCGAAAAGAAAGGATTGAGAAAGGTGTTTGTGAGAGTTGGAGAATTGGCTATGCAACCAAAGAAAAGAAAATAAATTAGGTTATGGCACTCTAGCATTCGGCCAAAAGAGTGTTTGATGGAGAACTTTGATTGAAATAATTAGAATATGAGAAAGAGATGGTGATGAGGTAGTTTGATTTCAAAGAGAAAAGAAGAAGAAGAAAAAAATGGACTTTTAGGAGTTAGTGCATCTGCCATGGCAAAAGAAAAGAAAGGACTGGTTTTAGTATGGTTGATTTTGGCACAAGGAGAATACAAAAGAAAATTAACAAGATGAATAAAAGTGACCAAATGGTCAAAAGATGTTGGCTTTACCAAGTGCAAAATTCGGCCAAGAAGAATGTTGAAAGGAGAGGAAATAAAAATTCTGCACAAAGTGCAAAGAATGACCAAAGAGAGAAAAGAAATTCTTAGCCAAACTAATTCAACAATTAGGCTCCCTCCCTTACCAAATTGTCGTCCAGCACATGGTCAAATGGCCATGATTTCTTTCCAAAATTTCCCCTTGATAAGTGCCTTATGTTCCCCCTATCTTTCCTTAAGTATTTGATTCCATGCCATATAATTTCTATTTCCATAATCCATTGATACACTAACCAAAAATAACATGGTCAACACTTTCCTTATATGTTCATTGCCGACACTTCCTATCCATGAGCAGAAAATTAAAACAAAAATTTCATCTAGGTGCTATACAAGGGATTCGAGCCTCTTCCCTCTTGCTATAACCCATGCGCCAATACCACCATGCCATATGCTCATTTTATGACACTCTTTAGCACATAATTTAACTTAAGTCCTAATGACATTTGTTTCCCTTCAATAAATTCTCAATTAATAAATTTTATTCCTTAAAAAAAATCTAAACACCAATTTATGCAAATTGAAATACTCAAATTTTTAGGGTGTTACAAAACACGAGTATGGGGTGTTATAGGAAAGGCAAATTGAGTTTGCATTTTATTGGACCGTATTAGGTTATTGAGAGGATAGGATCGGTAGCCTATCAGTTAGCTTTTCCATCTGAGTTGGAAAAAATTCATGATGTGTTCCACGTGTCTATGTTACGTTGCTACCGGTTAAACCCTTCGCATGTGATTGTACCAACAGAGGTAGAAATTAAACTTGATATGACTTATGGTGAAGAGCCGGTTAAGATTTTGGCACTGGAAGTCAAACAGTTGTGGAATAAAAGTATAGCTCTTGTGAAAGTACTTTGGTAAAAACATGGGGTAGAAGAGGCTACATGGGAACCCGAGGAGGCTATGAGAAACCAATATCTAAACCTTTTTACTGGTAAGATTTTTGGGGATGAAAATCCCTAAAGGGGAGAATTTTAATAGCCCAATTTAGGGCCTAGTCAGAATGGTGGTTGTGAGACCACAAATCTAATATAGAAATATATATTTTATTGCTTTTATGAGGTCTATGACATGCTTGCATGATTGTGTGAATTTCATGAAGAAATTTTATAATTTAGTGGTCAATTTATCCATTAGGACTAAATTACAAAGATTGAAAAATATGAGATTCCAGAAGTTTTAAGTAAGAGATAGCATTAGAAAATTTATTAGAGGTCCTTCTATAGCAATTAGACCATTATACCTTATGATGGACAAAAATGGACATGGAATGGAAAAATCTCAAGAAAGAGCCTTAAGGGCATTTTTGTCATTAGGTTAATAAGTTAATAAAAAGGGAAAAAGAAGTCAAAAATGGTGTCGATCTTCTTCCCTAAGTGCCGAAAATTTGAAGAGAAGCCATAGCTAGGGTTTTGTTCATTTTCAAGCTCAAAGTAAGTGCATCCTAGTCCCGTTTTTTATGTTCTTCATATTTTTGATATCCTTGTAGCTCAATTTAGCTATTTCTACCACTATTTTGAGCTAGAATTCATGTTCAAAAATGTACCCATGTATGACATGCATGTATTTTGATAATTAATGGAGGAATATGGAAGTTTGATGTGTAATAAACATCTTTATCTAAGTGATTTCCATGGAAAATGCATAAAAAGGACCTATTTGTAAAGATGATAAAATGTGTAGTAAAAACTGGTCTTGAAAGAAAGTGTGAGCTATTATAAGCTTAAGATAGGTTCGACTAGGCTTGGGTAACGAAGAAAATGAGTACATTTCATTATACGAGCCTAGGGACCATTTTCGTAAATATGTGAAAGTTTAAGGGCAAAATTATAATTTTTTCCAAAGTATGATATATGGGATGTTTTAGTTAATGTGATCATTAACTAAGTGAAATTGTCATTATAGATCAAGAAACACGAAGTCTGGACCGAAATCGAGGAAAAAACAAGGTGGTGGACTAAATTGAACAATTATACATATTTTGGTACCGAGGAAAGTTTGTGTGTAATAATTCAACATCATGTTATTATGCTCTAAAATGCTTGACATTTCTTGAATATGTGTATTATTTCTATGAAATTGATCAATGATGTTTCGATGAGAATATGATGAAGATTTATGATGTTGAAATCCCGATTGAACCTTAGGTAATGAGAGGATACCATTGTCAAGACATGAGATTTATAAGATCTCGTATAAGATCATATCTGGGATATGGCCTCGGCACCAAATTGAGAACCCGTATAAGACCATATCTGGGATATGGAATCGAAATCGAATAGAAATTTCGTGTAAAACCACATTTGGGACCAGGCTTCGGTATGAAAATCATGTAAGACCATGTCTGGGACATGGCATCGATATTCGATCTTGTATAAGACCATATTTGGGATATGGCATCGACATCGATAAGAGATCCTGTATAAGACCATATCTGGGATATGGCATCAGCATCAACATGTGATCCCATGAAAGACTATATCGGGATATGGCATTGGCATCTTATTTCGTATATGATGAGTTCGAGTATCATTCGATATTCCAAATATTTAAACGGGGTAAAGAGCTAAGTTTATGTTAAAGATGGAAGAAGTGCTAAAATTATGTAATGATTGATACAGGTATATATATGAAAAACTCACGAGAAATGAGTACAGTATGTGTTACGTGGTTGATAAGAGTGATCATGAGTAAGCCATGTCAATGTTACTTGAGAATCTTGTGTTATTTCATGGTGAATGTGTGGATATTATCATAAGAATTTATGTTGCTATTTATTGCATGCAAACTTACTAAGTTTTATGCTTACCCCATCTCTTTTCCATTTCTTTGTAGTATTGCCAAGCTAGCTCGGGGATCGAAGGACGTCGGAGTTCGATTCACACTATCAAGCTATTCTTTTTGTAACACCCCAAACCCGGACAACACACCATGACCGAATTCAGTATGTTACAGAGTGAAAATACTTTGAAGAAAACAAGTTGCTGGTTTATGTTTGTGGAAAAAGATTGTTATCGAAAACATTTATGTCATTTTGAGGTTGAAAGAAAACTCCCTTGAGAAGATCGTTTGCTGTCTCTAGTTTTGGAAAGCCGTTTGGTTTTATGAAAACTCGAGTGAGTTTAGAATAATTAAGTTAAGAAAATCATTTGTATCTGAACATAAGGGAAAACTTAGTTTGGAGAAAGTCTGAGTTAATTTGTTAACTTCAAATGTTTAGTATTACCCGATGGTAAAGTTTGTAAAACCCGATAAGTTGATCAATTTTTTTTTTGAAACGTTGATTTTACAGGTTATTAGAACATGCTATATTATTTAACTTAAGCAAATAATCAAAAACCTGAAATAATAAAAATTTAACGGCCTTATTACAAATCCAAAACCAAATTTAAAAGTGAATTAATCCAAAATAGTCATTGAAATAAAACCCGAAAACCTAGTGCATGGCCACCTCGAGTCCACCCCGGCTCCACATCCACGATCTAAGCCTCATCTGCAAAATGTAAGGGAAGGAGTGAGTCATCGAGACTCAGTGTATAAATCCCCATCTCGATAATAACAAGGCACTTACACATTTCATAAGTCAATATGCAAATCATGCAAACCCAACCTAACCAACCGAACTCCTGTGTCTACCCCGTGTGGTCAAAACCATTGGTGGTCAAAACCACTGGTGACCGTAGTCACAAATCATATAAGTGTGGTCAAAACCACTAGTGATCGTAGTCACAAATAATATCCGTGTGGTCAAAACCACTAGTGGTCAAAACCACTGACACTAGTCACAAATAATAAGAAAAGCGGGGCCAACCCACTGTGTGGTCAAAACCATTGGTGAGTCTAAATTATCCTTCCCCCTCCTCTCAACATATCCATCATCATGAACACATTTTTCGTGGCATATTAACATGTTTATAATGCAATTATCACATAGCATAGCATAATCAAATAGTATAACAACATATATCGATAGCCAATCCACAGGGGACTTGCCCAGAGTCCACGCTCATACCCACAAGGGTAACACACCGATTTCAATGGTTATTTCAGCTTTTAACAATAAACATAATTAGCAAATTAACTAATGGAGTGTGTAAGTGTTACACACCTGATTATGCACAAAACTACACTTTCTACATCGGTACTGTCGTTAATCGACACAAATGCGATTTGCCTACTCTCCTGCTCGGATGCTGGTCCACACCCCGGTGGCCAATCACGAACCACTGAGACCGCCCTCTTCTTGAACTTAGGGGCTGGGGTCTCAGGTCTGACCCCTCCTACTGTTTGATTAGCCTTCGAATCCATAATATACCTTATCACTAAATTGGGTTAAAGAAGTGAACTAAAATATAAAGAACTGGAATCCCGGAGTTAGATCCCTCACCTAAGTCGACAGATCCCGAAGATTGAGATTTAAACCATAAACTGAGCAACTCCGGAGATCACCAGAATGCAGCTACACTCCTTCCTACAATCGACCAAACACATCACCATGGATCTAAAAGCCATTTGACATTAACATAAATCCCGAAAAGAATATAACGTGAGAAGATGGTCACCCCCTTACCTCAACACTTACCAAAATTGATTACGAGTGGGTGGGTGATGACAATCTGCTGTAAGATGTGGGCTGAGATTTAGCTTGGAGATCCAGAGAAGAGAGATTGATTTCGAGACCTAGGTAGATTAAGAGAAAACACAAGAAGAGGAAAGGAGATATGAGCACAGGTATTCGGTTTTGCCAAAAATCAAAAGTGAAGAGAGGATTAGAGAGTTTGGCCTTAAGACATAATTGAGAGAAAGCAACAACTTACCTCAAAAAGAAAGAAAGGTTCGGCTCCCCCCAAACACTGGAAGAAAATAGAGAAAAGAATGGTAAGGTGATTCGGCCATGGGTCCAAAAGAAGAGAAGAAAAATGTCAGTAGAGAGAGAGGGTGATGGTTTCGGTTTTAGCACAAGATGAGAGAAAAAGACAAATGCTCTTGGTGTTTTTGGCACAATGAGTGGGGTTGAGAGAAAAGATGAAGTTAAAGAAACAAATATGAGAAAAGGTTTGGGAGGGCATTCGGCCAAAGGTGTTTTGAAAAAGAAAGAAAAAGAACCAAAATGCAAGAGTGTGCAATTGAGAGAGGGGTTTCGGCACCAAAGTAAATGGAAGAAAACCAAAGTCAAAAATGAAAATGACACTCCCCCCCCAATATACCGAAAATCATACCCCAAAAAAACCCAATTCGACACCCCATTCACACCCAAAAACCGAATGCTCTAAGCTCCCCTAGCCATTATCAAAATTCGGCCAAGCCACCTCATATATCAATCCCCCCTTTCTCTCCTTGAATTCCTCTTAACCCACCATTCAAACAAGTTTGAACACATCAAACTCCTTGAATTCCTCTTAACCCACCATTCAAATGAGTTTGAACACATCAAACTCCTTGAATTCCTCTCATCTCTACATTCAAGGCTGTTGACCTCTTCCAACCTCATCCATCAGAGTCCACTTTGAGCCGAATTCCTCCCTGCTCTTGGCATCAAAAACAACAAGCAGAAAGGGAATTCTGCTGCTCGAACCTAGGCTCTCCTTCCTACATGTGGTGCCATCCCCCCTTGTTCTCAAGTGGCGCCTCCTTGCTACTTTTCCAATTGATTTCTTGTGTCAAAACACTCCAACAATTCCACTTATCACCTAACTCCCTTAGCTCCCCCATTCCAAGTACTTAAAACAAAAATTTTTGCTATGGCTTAGGCCTTCCCCAAGCTCATACCAGGACCCCAAAACACCCTAAACTAGCACAACAATCATACTAACACATGCAAACATGCAAAAATGCAGAGACCCCGATTTAAGGATGTTACACTTTTGGTATAGAAAAGTTT
Source organism: Gossypium rotundifolium (assembly GCA_025506655.1). NCBI lineage: Eukaryota > Viridiplantae > Streptophyta > Magnoliopsida > Malvales > Malvaceae > Gossypium > Gossypium rotundifolium. Next base: position 165,799,140 of record CP106729.1, on the reverse strand, counting down.
GATTATTTTGGGTATGGCATGTATAGGAACTTGGTCATTTTGTTATATGTCATATTGGTTAGCTAAGGTGTTGGATATTAATGTTACTCAATTCATTTTTTAAATGGCCATTAGAATTGGCGTTACTAGTTAAGTTATATCTATTCAATAATGATGAAATTCATGAAGTGAAAGCTTATGCATTTGAGTGAGTAATATGTGAAGTAAATGCATGAAGAAGTAGTGAAAAATTAAGGTGTGGATGTCTTGATAGTGAATATTTTAGTGCATTATTGTTATGCTATGTGTTGCTTGAAAAGGGTATAAGTATGGTTGTTTTTTTCAGGGTGGAAAATGGCTTGGTAAATAGCCTTATAATTGTCCACATGGATAGATACAGGCGTGTGTCAAAGCCGTGTGTGACACATGGTCAATCCTGAGGGCGCGTTGATAGGTCGTGTGTTCCCCTGCATTCAAACTTAGCAAAACAGAATGCCCAATAGTAAGCACACAGGCAGAGACACGGCCATGTGTCTCAGTCATGTGAAAGACATGGTCTTAGAACATGGGCATGGGCCAAGGCCATGTGAAGTCTGCACATAAATTGCGAAAAATTCAGTTTGTCATACGGGCTAGGGCATGGGCGTGTCACAGCCGTTTGAATGACACGGGTTCTATACAAGGGCGTGTGGCCCTATCATAAGCAAAAATTTTCTAAGTTCCAGCCCTAACCACTCCATATGTATGTTTCGAGTCTCGTAGGCCAATAATAGGGATGTTATGAGTACGAATGAAAAAGTTTAAGTTGGAGTGAAAAATTTATGGCCCGATTTTGTATGAGGAAGTCGATTAAATTTGGTAATACCTCATACCCAATTCTGGCGTCAAATACGGGTAAGGGGTGTTACATTTTGGGTGAGAAATAAAACTAGGAATGGCTTTATTTTGTCCACACGACGTGTGTCTCGACCGTGTGTGACACACGGCCGGGTACATGGGCGTGTAGTTAAGTTGTGTGTCCCCTGCACCTTAAATTTAAGAAACAGAATGCTCAGAATTGAGCACACGGGTAGAGACATGAGAGTGTGTCTCAACCATGTGGGAGACACGGCCTTGAATACAAGCATGTGTCTTAGCCGTGTGTAACCTGTAACACCCCAAACCCGGCCCATGCGTTATGACCGGATCTAACATGTCACATGAGAAAAACATGTTAAATCCTTTTTATTCGTACTAAAATAGGTGTTGTTTTGCTATAATCGAGAAAACAAGTTTTATTTGAAATATTTGATAAAGTATTACTAACCTCGAAAGTTGATTGATAAATCGATAAGTTAAACTAGAGATCTTATAAAATCGTGACTTTTGAAAATATCATTAATAATTCAAGAGAAAATTTCCAAGTTACAAATATTTGTAAAAGTTAGTTATAAAATCCATTTGTTGATCTATTTTGGAAAAACTATTATTAATGATTTAAAAAAAATCCCCGTTTAAAACAATTTAAGAAAAATAATAAATACGTCCAAACATTAAGAAAATTGAAGTTTATCCCAGAGGCCATATTACAAGTTTAAACCCAGCATAATAAAAGCAACAAAATAGAGCAGAAAATTAATTTACTAAAGTTTGAAACATTTATTTCTGAAGTATGGCCTCCACCAAGTCATCCATGGGCCCAAGTCCTCGTCATTGAGATTTACCTACAAGGATTAAGAAAGAAAGGAGGGTGAGTTACAAGAACTCAGTGCATAATCTCCTTACCGTCATCCACTAGGTCTGAACCCATTTAGCAATAACTTGGGCCAGAGCCCATGTAGTATAATCTTGGGCCGAAGCCCATTTACATGACATAATATATATATGTGCAATGTATGCAACCTAACCCATCTATCCAACACACCCCGTACCAACCATCACACCTGTGGGGATCAAGTCAACCCACCCCGCCATCACACCAAAACGCAGGCAAATTGCCATTTATAATAATATTTGTGGCTGAGCCACCGGGTATCATATACGCTATTATAATCATAATGGCACAAAGCCATATTTAGGTTGGCACTTAGCCATTATCAGAATTTTGTGGCAATGCCACCAGGCTACACTTCTCTTCATTCAATTTTCCCATCCCATGCAATATGTAGAGATGCAACATACATAATAACATAAAATATCCACATATTAATAACAACCATTAATCTATTGAATAGTTTTAATGAATCAGCCCATTAAAGTAATATAATAATTTGGCCCACTAAAGCATTTTAACAAAACGGCCCATAGGGGCACTTTGGTAATTTGGCCCATAAGGGCATTTTGGTAATTCAGCCCACAAGGGCATTTTTGTAATTAGCCCATAAGGGCATTTTCACAATTTCACAACCTAAAGGTTTTTCTGTAATTTTACCCATCGAGGGTAATTTGGTAATTTTACCCACTAAGGGTAATTTCGTAATTTCGCAACCCCAGACTTAACTACTAATTTGGGGCATAAAAAATTGAAACTGTCAATCTGCATCATATTGACTAAATTGACTATAACTCAGTTAGGAAACTTGAAATTTAGATTCGTAAATTGTCCTTGAAACTAAACTCATATATCTTCTTACTACAATTTTTCCAGAATTTTTGGCTTAGCCGTTTAGTACAGTTTATTCATTAAAGTTTCCCTTGTTTCACTGACCAATGGTTCTGACCTCTCTTACCCTAAATCCAAATATCTCACTGTACGATTTTCATATGTTTTTCCCACTTGTTTCTATTGAAAATAGACTCAATAAGGAATCTATACATATAAAATTATAACTCATAATTCACTTTTTACAATTTTGAATGATTTTTCCAAGACAGAATAGGGAACCACGAAGTCATTCAACACTAGTCTTACTAAAATTAAAATATCACAGAATATAAAATTCTTCTTCCTCATCAATTTCTTTAATATAAAACTAGACATAGTAAGCTTTAATTCTACATCTTATTCACTTTCAAATTCCCTTTCTCCTATTTTTCATGATTTTTCAAAATCACATCCTTGTTGCTAACCAAAAATTGTTTCATTGCAAAATATGGTTACCACTACGAACATACGCACGCCCGAGTGATCACAAATGCCGGTACTCGATTTTTTTCCATCTTTCGACCAAATCACAAAACATTTCATGCAAATATTTAGAGAGGTGTGAGATTACACACCATTTCAAACATGTATTCCAAAGGGTACGAGATTACACACCTTATTCGAATTTCTTAAAGAACCACTCTTCGTTGCCCCCACAATCGTGATCCTTCCCTACTAGGTTCTAAAATCCAGCCTTACACTTTGGCTATTGCAACGAGTTCCTAAAGATAAATAAGTGATGTACCAAAGGGTTAGCCTTCATCCAATATTCAGACCTTCCACAAGAGCAAGAAGTTGATATCATCACCATAAAATAGAACCACATGAGCGGTGTAAAACATTGAAATAAAGAGTAACATCTTACCACCAATATTCGGCCTAATCTCCCACTTACCAATCAACTTCCGAAACCAAGGCTAAGAGAAAGATTAGTAGCAACAAAGGATGGATTGATTCGGCCATCAAAATGTTGATTAAAGAAGAAAAGAGATGGGTTGTAAAAGAAAAGAAAAGATGGAGAAAGTGTGCTAGATGGTTTCGGCTAAAGCAAAAGAAAAAGAAGTTGGAAAAGAAAGCACTAAAATTGTTCAAAAAGAATGAAAACTTCACAAGCACAAATTTGCATAGAGGCTAAAGGAAAATTTTGGCTCCCTTCTTTCTCCCTACCAAAACCTTGTATCATTTTTACCAAAAAGATAAGTGTTGACCAAAACTCTTTCCAAAACATCTTCCTCATTATAGGCCAACATGTTCCCTTCTCTTTCCTTTTCTTTCATCTCTTTCCTTCTTTTTCCCCTTATCTTCCTCCTTACCATATTCCTTAGCCTCCTTTCCATCAATAAAAAGTTTTACCTTACCATATGTAAAGCTTGGCCGAAACTTACCTTAAAGCACCAAAAATATTAATCCAAAATAAGTGCACTAGGTGGTATTCGAACCTAAGCTCTCCCCTCTACCATTCACACCACTTGCCACTAAGCCACAAGCTTCTCTTGTGCTAGCCAGTTGCCCAATTATTCCCTTATGCTAGACGCCACTTGCCTTCTCCCCTTTAAATGCTTCAACACTAAAATTTTCCTATGACCTAACTTGAACCTGGAACTTCCTAGAAACTCTGTAACTTTCCAAAATCATCTTCCTAATAAGTCCAAATTGAAATAATGTTGTTCTCTTGTTTTCAAAAATTTTAAACACTCCTACGCCTAAAGGCCCATTGGGCCTAATTTTGGGATGTTACAATTCTACCCTCCTTAAAGAAATTTTGTCCTCAAAATTTCCAACCAATTACTAAACGTACCGTTGAAGTCACACCACTATGCTTTCGTTGCGCACTCTGATTTTAATAACACTAATGTACTTTTAACTTAATCTTGAATCCTCTTACACACAACCAAACATCTAACCATAGAAGTAAGCAGTTATCTTCCACTTATACCTAAAATTTCTACATTCAAGCATCACGTCCAACCAAAACATACCTGACTTGATGGTGATGAAACAATCTCGAGCCTTATGCTCCTTAGACCCGCATCTCAAGCATGCTCCTGACCTCCTCCAGCATTCTCCCGGATGACACCTTCTATAATAATCGCAAGCCAAAAAGTTTGGACATGCCGTCATAGAACAAGAATGTGACCCTAAAGAACCGTGATCTCTTTTCTTCTTACAGCCCATGCACCCAACTCGAAGTGCCTCACTGATTCTTTTAACCTCCTCCAATACCTCCTTAACTAACTGAGGCAACTCATCAGCTCTAGCTCTATCATGAGACCCCGTCTTAGCCACTGGTGATGCCGACGCCTCTCTTTCGGGCACATGCCTCGGTGCTGAAGATCCAACTCTACCACCTCGACCTCTACCATAGCTACGTACAACGTGTCCACGTCCTCTAGCGCTCATGTTCACTAAATCGACTTAATCTTATTAAGAGTCTTATGGATCAGTATACTATTCAATGTTTATTAAATGGTGTTTTATAGAGTATAGGAAGTAAAGTCATTTTCGCAAAACATATCCTAAAGTCTCAATATCTATAGTTTTAGCTCCTAAAGCTAAAAGTTTTAAAGTATTTCTATAGTCATACCACAATAATCATAAAATAAAAACATAAACTTACTTGACTTGGTGCTGGATACCCGTGGTGCCATACTTCCTTTAGAACATATATGTATAATTTAAAATTCAAACAGCTTTGGAAAACATTTTTGAACCCAAACCATAGTTGAGTTTTGTAACCTAGCTCTGATACCATAAAATGTAACACACTAAACTCGGCCCATGCATTATGACCGGATCTGACATGTCACATGAGAAAAACATGTTAAATCCTTTTTATTCATACTAAAATAGGTGTTGTTTTACTATAATCGAGAAAATAAGTTTGATTTGAAATATTTGATAAAGTACTATTGACCTCGAAGGTTGATTGATAAATCGATAAGTTGAACTAGAGATCTTATAAAACCATGACTTTTGAAAATATCATTGATAATTCAAGAGAAAATTTCCAAGTTAAAAATATTTGTAAAAGTTAGTTATAAAATCCATTTGTTAATCTATTTTGGAAAAACCATTATTAATGATTTTCAAAAAAAAAATCTCCGTTTAAAACAATTTAAGAAAAATAATAAATACGTCCAAACGTAAAGCAAATTAAAGTTTATCCCAGAGGCCTTATTACAAGTTTAAACCCAACATAATAAAAGTAACGAAATAGAGCAGAAAATTAATTTACTAAAGTTTGAAACATTTATTTCCCAAGTATGGCCTCCACCGAGTCATCCATGGGCCCAAGTCCTCGTCACTGAGATTTACCTACAAGGATTAAGAAAGAAAGGAGGGTGAGTTACAAGAACTCAGTGCATAATCTTCTTACCGTCATCCACTGGGTCTGAACCCATGTAACACCCTAAAATTGGGCCTAAGAGAATTGAGCCCAATGGGCCTTGAGTGTAGTAGCGTTTAAATTTTTTGGAGAATAAGAGATCGGCTTAAATGCAAGTTGGACCAATTAGATAAGTGAGTTTGGAAGGTTAGAGGGCTTCTATGAAGTCCCGGGTTCAAGTTAGGCCTTAGGAAAAATTTTGGTTTTAGGTGAAAAAAACCCTGGAGGTTGGCGGGTAGGCCTTAAGAATAAAATGTGGAGGAAAATGACACAAGTGGAGTGTGTGGTGTAGTGGCAAAGTGATGCCACTTAAGGACAAGGGAATGACGCCACAAGGAAGGAAGGAGGTCCAAGGTTCTAGTTGTAGCGTTTGTGTTCCTTTTAGATTATTTTTATTAAATGAATCTAGACCTTGGCCATAGGGTTATATTTAGTTGCGCATGGTTTAAGACACAAGGAGCTAGTTGGTAAAGTGGCTAGCGGCGTGGATTATGCTACTGAGAGTCAGGTTGAATCTCATGAGAAGCAAGGAGTATTTATTTTATGGATTGACGGTAAGAGTTTCAGTTGAATTTAAACTCTCTTGACGGAGGATCCCACATCGGAAAGATACAAAGAAGGAAGGTGAAGAGCTAGCTATATAAAGAGCATTCCGGAGGAGAGTTAAGATACCTTGGTGGGCGTTTGGGCACAGGGAGTGGTCGTGTGCGGATTTAACACCAGCACTCTATCGGTGTGTAACTCTCTCTACTCTAGTCAGAGCGGCAAATGCTGAAGTACCGATCATGGCAATAGTAGACACACGAGCGTGCGAGTGCACGTATAGGGCTTCGACGCGATAGTTAAGGCCATTAGTAGTATTCTTGTGGGTTGGGGTTGCTTGGGTCGCGATGGGTCAAAGTAGGCCCAATGGGCCCGTAGGCCCAATAGAATAAATTGTATGATGATGTAGTATATAGTGAACTAGACTAGGTGGAACTTATATACGTCACTAGATTTGTGTTAGGTGGGCCACATAAGCGTGTGGGCTCGAATGGGCCAAAATCGGGTTTTAGGCCCAACAGTCCGGTGAAGACCAAAAATGGTAGTTGAGCCGCTCAAGGCGACACTGGGCCTTCGAAAAGGCCATTCCAGGTACGAAATTATTGAAATACCCTTAGTGGGTAAATTACCAAAATACCCCTAAAAGGTAAATTACGAAAATGCCTTTGGTAGGTAAAATTACGGTTATACCCTTAGAGGTTGATTAGCATGATTATGTTGTTTTATGTCTATCTGATTATGATAGTAATTCATGTTATACTTATATTTGATATATGTCTAGCATACATGACATACTGCATACACGAATTATTATGTCATATTGCATGGGTATGATGAGAGGAGGGGGAAGATGTGATATTTGTGACTTTGGTCACCAGTGGTTTGGCACAACCAGTGGTTTGATACCACATATATTTATCTTTATGACTTGTCCCAGTGGTTCAGCACCACAGTGGGTTGGCCCCACATATTATATTTAAAGGGATCGTCACCAGTAGTTTGGTACTACAAAGTGGGTTGGCCCCATATGTTATTTGTGACTTTGGGTCACCAGTGGTTTGGCACCACCAGTGGTTTGGCACCACTAGTGGTTTGGTACCACATATTTTATTTGTGACTTTGGGTCACCAGTGGTTTGGCACCACCAGTGGTTTGGTACCACATATGTTATTTGTGACTTTGGCTCACCAGTGGTTTGGCACCACCAGTGGTTTGGTACCACACGGGGTAGAATCGTGAGTATCGGATGGTTAGGTTTTGGGTTGCATGACATGCATATTTTCATATGAAATTGTGTAAGGGTTTAACACCCGTTGGATGGGGATTTACATACTGAGTCTCGATGACTCACCCCTTAGTTAAATTTTACAGGTAATCATTAGATTGCAGATTTGGGAGCTGAGGTGGACTCGTGGAGGCCATACATATGTTTACTCGTAAATTTGTTTCTTTTATTTGGACTTATTTTTCTTTGGGCTTTTGTTATGTAATAAGGCCTTGGGTATTTTACTTGGTTTCAGCTTTCAATTTGGTTACTGCTTATTATTAAATGATCAATATGGGATTTTCCTAAAATGATAATAAATCGTTTCTTATTCAAAATTACTTAAACTCGATTTTTCACAACAACTATAAAGAATATGAGTTTTTTTAACGATGCACAGTTTTTAGACATTCCTTTCATGTGACATGCTAGATTCAGTCGTAACGTTTAGGCCGGGTTTGGGGTGTTACAACTCATTTAGCAATAACTTGGGCCGGAGCCCATATAGCATAATTTTGGGCCGAAACCTATTTACATGACAGAATATATATATGTGCAATGTATGCAACCTAACCCATCCATCCAACACACCCCCATACCAACCATCACACCTGTGGGGATCAAGTCAACCCACCCCGCCATCACACCAAAACGCAGCAAATTGCCATTTATAATAATATTTGTGGCTGAGCCACCAGAGTATCATATACGCTATTATAATCACGATGGAACAAAGCCATATTTAGATTGGCACATAGTCATTATCAGAATTTTGTGGCAATGCCACCAAGCTACACTTCTCTTCATTCAATTTTCCCATCCCATGCAATATGTAGAGATGCACCATACATAATAACATAAAATATCCACATATTAATAACAACCATTAATCTATTGAATAGTTTTAATGAATCGGCCCATTAAAGTAATATAATAATTCGGCCCACTAAAGTATTTTAACAAATCGACCCATAGAGGCATTTCGGTAATTCAACCCATAAGGGCATTTTCGTCATTCGGCCCATAAGGACATTTTCATAATTCGACCCATAAGGGCATTTTCGCAATTTAGCCCATAAGGGCATTTTATAATTTCACAACCCAAAGGTATTTCTGTAATTTTACCCATCGAGGGTAATTCGGTAATTTTACCCACTAAAGGTAATTTCATAATTTCGCAACCCAGGACCTAACTACTAATTTGGGGCATAAAAAATTGAAACTGTCCATCTGCGTTATATTGACTAAATTGACTATAACTTACGTTAGGAAACACAAAATTTAGATCTGTAAAGTTTCCTTGAAACTAAACTCATATGTCTTCTTACTACAATTTTTCCAGAATTTTTGGCTTAGTTGTTTAGTACAGTTTATTCATTAAAGTTACCCTTGTTTCACTGACCAATGGTTCTGACCTCTCTTACCCTAAATTCAAATATCTCACTCGGTTTTCATATGTTGTTCCCACTTGTTTCTATTGAAAATAGACTCAATAAGGAATCTATACATATAAATTATAACTCATAATTCACTTTGTACAACTTTGAATGATTTTTCCAAGACAAAACAGGGAACCACGAAGTCATTCAGAACCAGTCTTACTAAAATTAAAATATCACAGAATATAAAATTTCTCTTCCTCCTCTGTATCTTTCATATAAAACTAGACACAGTAGGCTTTAATTCTATATCTTATTAACTTTCAAATTCCCTTTCTCCTATTTTTCATGATTTTTCAAAATCACATCTCTGCTGCTAACCAAAAACTATTTCATTGCAAAATATGGTTACCACTACGAATATACGCACGCCAGAGTGATCACAAATGCGGTTTTGATTTTTTTTTATATTTTGACCGAATCAAAAAACATTTCATGCAAATATTCAGAGAGGTGTGAGATTACACACCATTTCAAACATGTATTCTGAAGGGTATGAGATTACACACCTTATTGGAATTTCCTAAAGAACCACTCTTCGTTGCCCCCACAATCGTGATCCTTCCCTACTAGGTTCTAAAATCCAGCCTTGCACTTTGGCTATTGCAACGAGTTCCTAAAGGTAAATAAGTGATGTACCAAAGGGTTAGCCTTCATCCAATATTCGGCCCTTCCACAAGAGCAAGAAGTTGATATCATCACCATAAAATAAAATCACATGAGCTGTGTAAAACATCGAAATAAAGAGTAACATCTTACCACCAATATTCAGCCTAATCTCCCACTTACCAATCAACTTTCGAAACCAAGGCTAAGAGAAATATTAGTAGCAGCAAAGGATGGATTGATTTGGCCATCAAAATGTTGATTAAAGAAGAAAAGAGATGGGTTGTAAAAGAAAAGAAAAGATGGAGAAAGTGTGCTAGATGGTTTCGACTAAAGCAAAAGAAAAAGAAGTTGGAAAAGAAAGAACTAAAATTGTTCAAAAAGGATGAAAACTTCACAAGTAGAAATTTGCATAGAGGCTAAAGGAAAAATTCGGCTCCCTTCTTTCTCCCTACCAAAACCTTGTATCATCTTTACAAAAAAGATAAGTGTTGACCAAAACTCTTTCCAAAACATCTTTCTCATTATATGCCAACATGTTCCCTTCTCTTTCCTTTTCTTTCATTTCTTTCCTTCTTTTTCCCCTTATCTTCCTCCTTACCATATTCCTTAGCCTCCTTTCCATCAATAAAAAGTCTTCCCTTACCATATATAAAGCTTGGCCGACACTTACCTTAAAGCACCAAAAATATTAATCCAAAATAAGTGCACTAGGTGGGATTCGAACCCAAGCTCTCCCCTCTGCCATTCACACCACTTGCCACTAAGCCACAAGCTCCTCTTGTGCTAGCCAGTTGCCCAATTATTCCCTTATGCTAGACACCACTTGCCTTATCCCTTTAAATGCTTCAAGACTAATATTTTCCTATGGCCTAACTTGAACCCAAAACTTCCTAGAAACCCCGAAACTTTCCAAAATCACCTTCCCAATAAGTCCAATTTGAAATAATGTCATTCTCCTGTTCTCAAAAATTTTAAACACTCCTACGCCTAAGGCCCATTGGGCCCAATTCTACTATGCCCAATTTTGGGATGTTACATAACCTGCACCTAATTTCAAAAGAATTTAATTAACCACAAGGACTAGCACAGGGGCGTATGGCATGGCCGTGTGCACAAGTCAGAGAGTTACACAGGGTTGAACACGGCTTGTAGCACGGGCGTGTGAGCCTTGCAACTTGGGGAATTTTTGAAATGTCATGAAAAATTCTTAGAGTTTTCGATTAAGTCCCGACTCGATCCCAAAGCTCATATGGGGCCTCGAGGGTCCATTTAAGAGACGTTATGAATAATCTCAGTAAATGAATAGTAATTGACGTAAATTATTTGAAAATATTCTGAAAGTTTTGGTAATACTTTGTAACCCTATTCCGGTAACAGACACGAGTTAGGGGTGTTACAATACTTAAGTTTTGTCATTAACTAATCATCTATACCCATGGTTCACAATTCACATGTAACACCCCTCACCCGTATTTAATGCCAGAATAGGGTTACGGAGCATTATCGAACTTACAAAACATTTATACATACTTTTCAATACATTTAATCAATTCATACAATCATCATTCAATCTCAATCAATTTTTCCTTAATACGAGCCTACGAGGCCCTAAACATACCTTGGGAGTGGTTCGAGACTAAACCGATAACTTTTAAAACATTTGGGACACTTAGAAAATTTTCTCAAAACAGGGTATACACGCCCGTATGGCCAGTCTGTGTGTCTCACACGCCACCAAACACGCCGGTGTCACAGGCCGTGTGGACATTCGAAATGAAAGCACATGGCCATGTCCCAGCCCGTGTCCAACCCCGTGTAACTCTCTGACTTGGGTCACACGGCCAACACACATGCCCATGTGGCTAGCCCTTGTGCCCTAAAAATGGCCATACACGCCCGTGTGCTAGGTCGTATACCAGGCCGTGCCAAACCTGTAGGGTATACTGACTTATGCCACACGGCCAAGTCACACACCGTGTGTGATGCCGTGTGGAGCATGCTGACTTGATTTCAATTTCAACACCAAGGGACACACGGCCATGTAACATGACCGTGTGTCACATATGGCTGAGACACACACTCGTGTCTCTGCCCGTGTGGACCAAAATAGGCTATTTATCAAGCGATTTTGCCACCCCAAACTTAGGCACACCTACACAACACATAAGGCACAAAACATAGCATCAATAGGCATATAATTCAATTCCCAATCAAGCATGATTTATGCCATTATCAATACCAACCAATACAAAACATAAATACCACATATTGCCATCTAAGTTCTTACCAATCCTTATCTTCTCAAATCATCAAAATGACCCTTAACAAATATGCATTATTTGGCCTAATTTCACAAGCATACCAATAACCACAAATCATCAATTTAACACTCATAATACCTATTATCATCAATCATCACACAACCATCAACCAACTCAATTCTCAATATATAATCATACATATATGTACTGTAACATCCTGATAATTAGGGGTTATGCATCTTACTTAATTGCTTAATTATTATTAAGTGTATTTTTGGAAGTTATTGAGTTTCATTAATTAAGTGAATGCTTAGTAAAACTTTTAATTTCTAATAATAGAGAAAGAGAGCTAAGCAAATTAGGCTTTAAGAATTAATGACAAGAGGTTTATAGCATGAATTGAGTAATTGGCAAGGTGGTTAAGATGCATGGATGTGTGCTTGAGGAGAGAGGTTCGAATCTCCTAGCTAGCATAAGGGAGGATTTTATTTTTGTTTTCTTCCCTATAAGTGTCGGCCAAGAACCTTCTAGAGTGGATGAGTACTCTTTTAATTTTGGCTATTTGACCATGTGAAAAAGGAAGCTAGGAACTTATGGTATGGAATCATAAGTTGATGATAAGATGAGGGGGACAAAAGGCATAATATTGGGCAATGTTTTGGGAGTGTGTTCATGGTCATTTGACCATGAACCTAGACGGCATAAGGGGCTAGAGGGTGGTTTAATTGTGTAGCAAATTTTGGATATGATGGGGAAGAAACAAGGAGGAAAAAGGGGGATGATGTTGGCTAGGTTGACCGAAAATTTAGTGTAGCCATTAGGGTGCTAGTTGGCCAATAATCCTAGCAAATTGTCCATCTTTTCTCCCTTCTCCAAAACCTTTCCCTAAACCAAGCTATCATTGGCATTTGGTACAAGTTTGCTTTGTTTTGGCATTGGTATTTTGACCAAATAGGTACCTTTATTTCATCTTTTCCTCTCAAAATTTTATCTCTCTTTTGATGCCAAAATATTGTCACTTTTGAAGTCACTTCTTTTCTTCCTCTTTAGTGCCAATTTAACTTTCACCAAAAGCCTTCTCTTTCATTTTCTTTTCTTTCTTTTCATTCTATTTCTCTTTTCTCTTCCCTCTCATAGCCGAAGCCACAAAAGATCAAGCACCATTTTCTTCTTCATTTCTCCCTCTTGGCCGAATGCACCTAAGCCCCAAAACCAATCTCCTTTCTCTTTGATCTTTCTCTTTTTCTTCCTTTTCTTTTTCCTTCTCACTTTTGTTTTCTTTCATTCTTCTCTCTATAGAAACTATTTTCTTCTAAACCAAGAATCATCAATCCTTTTCTTATTTTTCTTCAAGATGTAATCATATTCTTTTCAATCTCCTTTCTTTTTTTTTATTGAAAACTCAAACTATTATATACTAAAAATCATTATCTTTTCTTTTATCTTTTGTCCAAGCCGAATCATCAATCCTTCTTTTCTTTTTGTTTAGGCCGAATCTTCAAGTGAGTAAGTAAAACTTTTAGTCCATCGCTTTCATTATTTATTTCTTTTACTTTAGCAAATTTAGAAACATGATCTCTTATTTTCTCTCCTAGGTCGAATCCTTGGAAAGGATTTTCAAGGATCCTTGTTGAAGAAGACTTTTAAGAAGTGATCTTTTGGATCATCTAAGGTAAGATTATTCCCTTTTGGTTATATCAAATCTTTTTGAATGGATCGCTAATCAACGTTATTTTAGGGCAATTTAAGATCAACAAGATAGGTAAGAAAAGAGCCGTTGAGTGTTTGGAAGAGAGGAGGTGTTCCTTTACCATCGAACTACAAACGAAGGGCTGTATCGACGGTTAGAGACTTTTCACCAGGTTGTGGACCCTTTGCTAACGAGGATCGGTTATTTGAAGTAGTGCAAGCATAAAAGAACCACTTTACGTTGGTGGAATATCGGTGGTTTTGATCCATCTAGTGGAGAAAACCACAAATAACTGTCATTTGAGAATCCGAGGGTAAGGAATTAGATCTCTCGTCAATAAGTATAGTTTTGTTAGCAATAGTGTATACTAACCAAGTGTGTTAATCAAATAGGTGTTGACGAGCGAGAGAGTATTGTTCTCACTGTCACAAGGTGTGTAACCTTACATTAAAATTCCATAGATCTATATTTTAAAAAGTGATTTTATGACAATATGTTTGTTTGTGGTTACCAATCATTGGTATACAAAATTCAGGTATGTTTACCCCAATATTCCGTTTATTTTTGCTATATGCATAAATATGAAATAAGTATGATTATATTATGTTTTGAGGGTAAATGGCATGAAAATCGATTTGATATGTATGTGCATGGGCATATGGGTATATTTGATAAAGGAGGAAGTATTCGTGGTTTTACCACATTTCCGGTGACTTCGGTCACATATTTGACTCGGTGACTTCGATCACATATTTGACTCGGTGACTTGGTCACATATTTGAATTCCGTGACTTCGGTCACATATGTGAATCTGGTGACTTGGTCACATATTTGAAATTTGGACTTGATCGGTGACTTGGTCACATCTGTTTGGTGGCTTTGCCACAATATTATAAGGGCGATGTGCATGTTGATCGCAAGAATCGCCTTCGATGGTGTGTAGCGGATGGAGGTCGATTTAGTAATCCCCACGGTGTGTTGGTTGGTACGGTGGTGTGTAGCGAATGGATATTTAGGTGGTAGGGCTTGCATTTCATTTCATGTACATAACCATGTCATATTGAATGATTATTATTTGATCTGCTATGATATGGGCTTTTGGGCTAAATATGAGCTAAATGGGCCTTTGGGCTAAATATAAGTTAAATGGGCCTATGGCCATATGTGAAATTTTTTTGGACTTATAGCATATGATAAAATGGACTTTTTAATGTACATGTTATACATTGAGTTTATGACTCACCTTTTGTGGGATAAACTTTTCAGATAATTCATAGTGCGATGGATCGAATTGACAAGGATTTCGAGGTGGCGATGCTCGTATCAAGTATTGTGGAGATTTCCCAACTTAAACTTATTAATTTAAATTTTATTACTTAGACTTTATTTTGGGTTTGCTATTTTTTGTAATAAGGCCACTATAAACTACTTTTAGATTTTGTGTTTAGATTTATTCTAAATTCTGCCATGAACAATTATCAATTAAATAACTAAATGGTTTTCGATAAATAATTTAAAAGGTTTTTGTCAAGAATATATATATGTTTTAAGAAAATACAAATCTATTTTTCAACTAAGCCCAACTCGATCTTTAAGTTAATCCGTTTTACTTAAAATCGTCAAGTTTTCTTGAACAAAAGCGATATTCCGCTAAAGTTTTACTCGAGGAACATACCAAATCCGGTTAGGCTTTTTGGATTTGGGTTTGGGGTGTTTCACTTAGTATCGAGCTCGTTTTAAACTTTCGGCCTTGGGTTTTGAAGCCCACAACATTTTCAAAAGTTGGCCCAAATGACTTTTGAAAGTTTTCTTAAGTTAAATGGTTTTATAAGAGCATGGCACTTTCGGAGTTCTCGGCCCAGATCCATCGGTATGTACTTTATCGATATGTGATATGTATGATAGTTTAAGCTTAAACTATACTTTAGAGACATGGACCCTAGGTGTTTATGTGCTCTCTGCAGAAAAACTCTTGAATATCATTTCATAAAACTTTCCTTTAATAAGAAGTGAAAAGACTCTAATACATAAGACTTTTTCGTAAAAACAGATAAGACACGTAGTAGACATGAGTTTTAGGGGACGTGGTCGTCGTGGATGTGGAAGAGGAAGGATGACTGTTTCGGAACCAGTTCGATCTGGTCAAGGTTCTGAGAATGAAGCTCCGCCACCGGCTGTTGGGGTGGACTTTCAAGAACAAAATGAAGGAGGTGACGTAGTATCACAAGCTGTGCTGCGAGTTTTAGAACGTGTAGTAGAAGCTAGTTCTGGAAATGGGTCTCGAAAGTCAGTAGCTGAGAGACTTAGATCGAATGGAGCTGAGGTTTTCAGAGGAGTATCTGGAGTAGCTCCAAATGTAGTTGAATATTGGCTGGAGGCAGTCGAGAGGATCATGGACGATATAGATCGTGACCGATGAAGAGAAATTGAAAGGTGCTATTTCACTTCTCGCGATGAAGCCTACCGGTGGTGGCTCACTATAAAGGAGAGTACCCCGTGGATCGCTGGATTGGGGGTATTTAAGATTAAATTGAAGGAAAATATGTTGGAGCTAGCTACATCGACTCAGAGGAAGACATTTCGAATTTAGTCCAAGGAAACAAGTCGATAGTGAATATGAAGCAAAATTTTTGCGACTTAGCCGTTATGCCGGAGGATAGTGGCTACGAATATGAACGGTGTATCGATTTGAAGATGGACTTTGAGACAATTGCAGTGATGATTGCTCCACACCGTGAAAGAGATTTTACAATCTTAGTGGAAAGGGCAAGAATTACAAGAAGAGGCTAAACTGACCGAGAGACGTAACCTAACAGAGGCCAGAGCAAGAATAAGAGAAGCTTTGGGTCTTCAGGGTCGTCCGGGAATTTTAGAAGAAACCAAGAAGTGATGGTCCGCGAAATCAACAGACTGCTATGGGAGTACAAAATCGTACTTGTTCTCAATGTGGAAAAATGCACTCGGGAGAATGTTGGAAAAAGACCGGCGGATGTTTCAAGTGCGGTTCGAAGGATCATATGATCAAAGATTACCCGATGAATTGGAGAAGAACCGTCCAAAGAAGTCGTGGTGCTAATCAGTCGATGTGGATGAAGAAGATATAAAGGCCGTGGTCCAAATGGAAGGGCAATGGTTCGATGAGGTCGCGAAACTTCAAGCGAGGCGGTGGTAGCTCTAAGATGAGACAACCAGTTTGGTGTATGCGGTTCGTCAGAGAGAAGGCGATGGCCTTTTGATGTTATCACTGCATGCGTTTCGATTTACAGGTTGCCCTTTATTGCTTTGATAGATATAGGGTTAACTCATTCCTATATCGCTAGTGAAGTATCTGGGACTTTGCATGTGACTTCAAACCTGCATCTAGGAAGATGATTGTACTTAGTCCTCAGGGATGCGGTGAGTTGTAGACAAACTTTTAAGGAAGTGCCTTTGGAAGTTCAAGGGATACAGTTTCTGCCGATTTAATGGAGTTGCCATTCGGAGAATTCGACCTAATCTTAGGCATGGACCGGCTTGTAAAATCTTGTGCAAATGTGGATTGTCTTCGCTAAGAGAATGTCCTTAAGAACTTTTGATGACAAGGAAGTTGTAGTGATGGGCGAGAGGCGGAACTACTTATCTAATGTAGTATCCACTCTTAAGGCGTAAAAGATGGTTAGAAAGGGATGTGATGCCTTCCTGATGTTGGTGAGTGCTTTGGAGGCTAAGGAAGCAACTGCTAATGAAGTCAGGACTGTGAATGAATTTGTAGATGTTTTTCTGGAAGAACTTCCAGGTTTTCCTCTGGATCGTGAGGTAAAATTCGGGATAGATTTATTGCCTGGAACGGTGCCAGTTTCTATTGCTCCATATAGAATTGCACCGAAGGAATTGGTTGAGCTTAAGGCTCAGATTCAAGAGTTGCTTGATCGTGGATTCATCCGACCTAGTGTGTCTCCATGGGGAGCACTGATCCTATTCGTGAAGAAGAAGGATGGATCGATGAGGATGTGTATAGATTATCGGCAGTTAAATAAGCTGACCATCAAGAACAAGTATCCTTTGCCAAGGATCGACGACTTGTTCGATCAGCTTAAGGAAGCTGCAGTATTCTCAAAGATTGATCTAAGGTCGGGGTATCATCAGCTTAAAGTGAAAGAAGTGGATATCCATAAGATGGCTTTCCGAACTAGATATGGGCATTATGAATTTTTGGTAATGCCATTCGGATTGACGAACGCCCCAGCTGCGTTTATGGATATGATGAACCGAATTTTCCAGCCCTACTTAGATCAGTTTGTCGTGGTATTCATAGATGATATCCTGGTGTATTCTAAGTCCAAAGTAGAACATGATGAGCATCTCCGGATTGTGTTGCGAATATTAAGGGAGAAGAAACTTTATGCCAAATTCAGTAAGTGTGAATTTTGGCTGAAAGAGGTTGCATTTTTAGGCCATGTGGTGTCGGCAGAAGGGATAAGGGTGGATCCTCGGAAGATTGAGGTCATGCTAGATTGGAAACCACCTAAGTCTCAGAATCAAGTTTGTAGTTTCTTGGGGTTAGCGGATACTATAGAAGATTCATCAAGGATTCTCATCGATAGTTTGCACCTTTGAAATTGTTGAGAAAGGAAGTACCTTTCGTGTGGGGCGATAAGTAGCAAGAGAGCTTTGAGAAGCTCAAGAAAGTTTTGTTGAAGCTCGGTTTGATCGACTGAGGCGGAAGGAAGGATTGCGTGTATTGTGATGCTTCTCACACGGATTAGGATGTGTTACGATACAAGGCGGAAGGTAGTTGCGTATGCGTCTCGACAGTTGAGACCGCACGAGGTCAATTACCCGACGCATGACTTGGAGTTGGCAGCTGTAGTCTTTGCTCTTAAAGTTTGGAGGCATTACTTATACGGGGAAAAGTCAGTGATATACACGGACCACAAAAGTCTGAAATATCTACTGACTCAGAAAGAACTAAATTTGAGGCAACGAAGGTGGATAGAGTTGTTGAAAGACTACGACTATTCTATCGAGTATCACCCGGGCAAGGTGAATGTGGTGGCAGACGCTCTAAGTTGGAAAGTGGTGTTAGAATTAAGGGCGATGTTTGCATATCTTAGTCTTTATGATGATGGAAGCTTATTGGCAGAACTTCAGGTTAAGCCGACATGGTTAAGTCAAGTAAAAGAGAGGCAGTTAGTAGATGAAGATCTGAATGAAAAGCTTCGGCAGGTACAGAGTGGGAAATTGGAAGATTTTGGTATTAACAGTGACGGGGTATTGTGTTTTAAAGGTAAAGTCTGTATGCCAAAGGATCAGGAGTTGAGGCAAAAGATACTTCAGGAATCGCATGGTAGCCCCTATGCTATGCATCCTGGAGGAAGTAAATTATACCGAGATTTGCGAGATCAATTTTGGTGGCCTGGTCTTAAACGGGAAGTTACGGAGTTTTAGGAAAGTGCTTGACGTGTCGACAAGTCAAGGTGAACATCAAGTACCATCGGGATAGCTTCAACCGATAAAGATTCCGCGATGGAAGTGGGAAAGAATCACCATGGACTTTGTTAGTGGGCTTCCTCTTACGCCTACTAAGAAAGACTCAGATGGGTGATAGTGGACCGATTGACAAAATCAGACATTTTATTCGATTCGGATTGATTACTCTTTGCGTAAATTGGAAGCTATATGTGGTCGAGATTGTGAGATTGCATGGAGTGCCATTGTCGATTATTTGGATAGAGATCTGAGATTTACGTCGCGATTTTGGAAAGCATTGTATCGGGCTTTGGGCACCAGATTAGACTTCAAGACGGCATTTCATCCTCGATCGGACGGTCGACCGAAAGAGTAATCCAAATCTTAGAAGATATGTTAAGGGATGTGATAGATTTGAGGAAGTTGGGAGGAATTCTTCCGTTGGCGTAAATTTGCGTGACAACAACAGATTTCAATCCAAAGATATCTGGATGGCACCATATGAAGCACTATATGGACGAAAGTGTCGCACTCCCTACGTGTTGGGCGTAATTAGGGAACGTCGATTTTGGGTCCGAAATAGTGGTGAATCAAGAAAAGGTTAAGGTAATCCGGGCTCGGTTAAAGGAAGCATCCGGCAGACAAAAATAAACGCCGATCTTAAGCGGAAAGAAATAGAGTATGCAGTGGGAGATCAAGTTTTCCTAAAGGTTTCACCTTGGAAAAAGGTGATGAGATTTGGACGTAAAGGAAAGCTAAGTCCCAGGTTCATTGGACCTTATCGAGTTTTGAAGTGGGTGAATCTGTGGCATATCGCTTAGATTTACCTTGTAATTGAAGCAAATGCATGATGTATTCCATGTTTCAATGTTACGCCGTTACCGGTCAGATCCATCTCATGTAGTGCCAGTTGAGGAGGTGGAATTAAGATCAGACTTGTCATATGAAGAGGAGCCAATTCAAATCCTGGAGCGAGATGTAAAGGTTTTACGGAGAAAGTCGGTTCCTCTCGTCAAAGTATTATAGCGTAATCATGGATCAGAAGAAGCTTCGTGGGAACCGGAGGAAACGATGCGATAACAATACCCTCACTTATTCCAGCCAGGTAATTTCGAGGACGAAATTATTTTAAGGGGTAGAACTGTAGCATCCTGAATTAGGGGTTATGCATCTTACTTAATTGAATGATGTTGCATGCTTAATTATTATTAAGTGTATTTTTGGAAGTTATTGAGCTTCATTAATTAAGTGAATGCTTAGTAAAACTTTTAATTTCTAGTAATAGAGAGAGAGAGCTAAGCAAATTAGGCTTTAAGAATTAATGACAAGAGGTTTCTAGCATGAATTGAGTAATTGGCAAGGTGGTTAAGATGCATGGATGTGTGCTTGAGGAGAGAGGTTCGAATCTCCTAGCTAGCATAAGGGAGGATTTTATTTTTGTTTTCTTCCCTATAAGTGTCCGCCAAGAACCTTCTAGAGTGGATGAGTACTCTTTTAATTTTGGCTATTTGACCATGTGAAAAAGGAAGCTAGGAACTTATGGTATGGAATCATAAGTTGATGATAAGATGAGGGGGACAAAAGGCATAATATTGGGCAATGTTTTGGGAGTGTGTTCATGGTCATTTGACCATGAACCTAGACGGCATAAGGGGCTAAAGGGTGGTTTAATTGTGTAGCAAATTTTGGATATGATGGGAAGAAACAAGGAGGAAAAAGGGGATGATGTTGGCTAGGTTGATCGAAAATTTAGTGTAGCCATTAGGGTGCTAGTTGGCCAATAATCCTAGCAAATTGTCCATCTTTTCTCCCTTCTCCAAAACCTTTCCCCTAAACCGAAACTATCATTGGCATTTGGTACAAGTTTGCTTTGTTTTGGCATTGGTATTTTTGACCAAATAGGTACCTTTATTTCATCTTTTCCTCTCAAAATTTTATCTCTCTTTTGATGCCAAAATATTGTCACTTTTGAAGTCACTTCTTTTCTTCCTCTTTAGTGCCGAATTTAACTTTCACCAAAAGCCTTCTCTTTCATTTTCGTTTTCTTTCTTTTTCATTCTATTTCTCTTTTCTCTTCCCCTCTCATAGTCGAAACCACAAAAGATCAAGCACCATTTTCTTCATTTCTCCCTCTTGGCTGAATGCACCTAAGCCCCAAAACCAATCTCCTTTCTCTTTGATCTTTCTCTTTTCTTCCTTTTCTTTTTCCTTCTCACTTTTGTTTTCTTTCTTTCTCTCTATAGAAACTATTTTCTTCTAAACCAAGAATCATCAATCCTTTTCTTATTTTTCTTCAAGACCGAATCATATTCTTTTTCAATCTCCTTTCTCATTTTCTTTTATTGAAAACCGAAACTATTATATATTAAAAATCACTATCTTTTTCTTTTATCTTTTTGTCCAAGCCGAATCATCAATCCTTCTTTTCTTTTTGTTTAGGTCGAATCTTCAAGTGAGTAAGTAAAACTTTCCGTCCATCGTTTTCATTATTTATTTCTTTTTACTTTAGCAAATTTAGAAACATGATCTCTTATTTTCTCTCTAGGTCAATCCTTGGAAAGGATTTTCAAGGATCCTTGTTGAAGAAGACTTTTAAGAAGTGATCTTTCGGATCATCTAAGGTAAGATTATTCCCTTTGGTTATATCAAATCTTTTTGAATGGATCGCTAATCAACGTTATTTTAGGGCAATTTAAGATCAACAAGATAGGTAAGAAAAGAGCCAGACTGAGTGTTTGGAAGAGAGGAGGTGTTCCTTTACCATCAAACTACAAACGAAGAAATGATCGGTGGTTAGAGACTTTTCACTGGGTTGTGGACCCTCCGCTAACGAGGATCGGTTATTTGAAGTAGTGCATAACCGAACCACTTTATGTTGGTGGAATATCGGCGGTTTTGATCCATCTAGTGGAGAAAACCACAAATAACTGCTCGTTTGAGAATCAGAGGTAAGGAATTAGATCTCTCGTCAATAAGTATAGTTTTGTTAGCAATAGTGTATACTAACCAAGTGTGTTAATCAAATAGGTGTTGACGAGCGAGAGAGTATTGTTCTCCTTGTCACAAGGTGTGTAACCTTACATTAAAATTCCATAGATCTATATTTTAAAAAGTGATTTTATGACAATATGTTTGTTTGTGGTTACCAATCATTGGTATACAAAATTGTGTATGTTTACCCCAATATTCCGTTTATTTTTGCTATATGCATAAATATGAAATAAGTATGATTATATTATGTTTTGAGGGGTAAATGGCATGAAAATCTGATTTGATATGTATGTGCATGGGCATATGGGTATATTTGATAAAGGAGGAAGTATTCTGGTGGTTTTACCACATTTTCGGTGACTTCGGTCACATATTTGACTCCGTGACTTGGTCACATATTTGACTCGTGACTTGGTCACATATTTGAATTCGGTGACTTGGTCACATATGTGAATCTGGTGACTTGGTCACGTATTTGAAATTTGGACTTGGTCGGTGACTTGATCACATCTGCTTGGTGGCTTTGCCACAATATTATAAGGCGATGTGCATGTTGGTGCAAAGAAGCGCCTTTGATGGTGTGTAGCGGATGGAGGGTCGATTTAGTAATCCCCACGGTGTGTTGGTTGGTACGGGTGGTGTGTAGCGGATGGATATTTAGGTGGGCCGGGCTTGCATTTCATTTCATGTACATAACCATGTAATATTGAATGATTATTATTTGATCTGCTATGATATGGGCTTTTGGGCTAAATATGAGCTAAATGGGCCTTTGGGCTAAATATAAGTTAAATGGGCCTATGGCCATATGTGAAATTTTTTTTGGACTTATAGCATATGATAAAATGGACTTTTTAATGTCTGTGTTATACATTGAGTTTATGACTCACCCTTTTGTGGGATAAACTTTTCAGATAATTCATAGTGCGATGGATCGAAAGAAAGATTTCGAGGTGGCGATTGTTTCGTATCAAGTATTGTGGAGATTTCCCAACTTAAACTTATTAATCTAAATTTTATTACTTAGACTTTATTTTGGGTTTGCTATTTTTTGTAATAAGGCCACTATAAACTACTTTTAGATTTTGTGTTTAGATTTATTTTAAATTCGCCATGAACAATTATCAATTAAATAACTAAATGGTTTTGATAAATAATTTAAAAGGTTTTTGTCAGTAATATATATATGTTTTAAGAAAATACAAATCTATTTTTCAACTAAGCCCAACTCGATCTTTAAGTTAATCCGTTTTACTTAAAATCATCAAGTTTTCTTGAACAAAACGATATTCCGCTAAAGTTTTACTCGAGGAACATACCAAATCCGGTTAGGCTTTTTGGGCCAGGTTTGGGGTGTTTCATGTACATGATTCAAACATACCAAATAAACCAAAATAAGCCATCACACATGGCTATATATACATACCAAAACATAAACATTTACAATGCCAATTCATATAGCCAAAATCATTATCAATTCATAACCAAAATGACCAATGTCCCTATACATGCCATATACTTAAAATACCAAAGTTCATGGGCACCAAGTGATAGTGGATAGTGTAAAGTGATCTCTGATGATCCCCAACTGAGCTAGCTTGATAACACTATAAAACACGGGAAAAATAAACAAAGTAAGCTATAAAGCTTAGTAAGCTCGTATACAATAAACTTAATTCAATCTCAAGATTATAATCCAACAATTTGAATAGATCAACATGTAGCATATATTAGCTAACAAACCTTTAATATACACAATTACAATTCAATCACATTCTTCACAAGTTTCTCTGAACCAAAACTTATACATGTCATGTACGTACCTGTACTGTCTCATATTATTCTTATACTCAATCATATCTTTCATTTACCCATTGAACAATTTGGAATAAAAGTCGGATACTCAAGGATCTCGTACATTAAGTACTTATACCATGGCCCGAAGCCAAATCAAAGTAGCTTATATCTAAAATTCTGATATCATAGCCCGATGCCAAATCAGCCTATATTCACGGCCCGAAGCCAAATCTGTATAACTTGCACCCGAAGTGCTAATATCATGGCCCAAAGCCAAATCAATGAAGCTCCTAATGACATGTCACTAGTATCCTAAACTATTTCTAAGGTTCAATCGGGATTTCAAATGCTGAATTTCCATCGAGTCAATGTCAAACTCATCCAAGTCTCATATCCACAACTTATACAATATCAAAGCATTTAATATACATTTATAATGAAATTTATCACATACAAACTTACCTCGAATGTGAAAACGACGAAATGAGTCGATTAGTCAATTACTTTATACTTTCCCCGATCCAGTTCCAAATTCTGCTTTTCTTGATCTATATAATATCAAACTCAACTCATTTAATCATCCATTTATTCAATTTAGTCCAATTTATACATGGGGCTATTTTACACATTTTCCCTAAACTTTCACATTTTCACAATTTAATCCTTATTTCATAAAATCACAAATTAATAAAAATCAAAATAAATTACATTTTGTTCACACACTTAACCACACATTTTTAGATTTTCACAAATAAATCCCTATTTTGCATTTTTTTCTCAAAATCACTTAACAAAATATGTAAATCTAATAACAAGATTTCATATTTCATCATCAAACATCAAAGAACACATATTTTCATCAATGGAAACTTTCAAAATCTTTAACAGTTTGGCAAAATTGTCCCTAGGCTAGCTAGACTAAGCTGCAACGATCTCAAAAACATATAAATCACTAAAAACGGGACAAAACACATACCTAATTGAGCATTAGAAGCATTGCTGAATACCAAGCCCTAAGAACGGTTGTTTTTCTTTGTGAAAATCGGCTAAGGAGATGAAAATTTAAAAATTTGGTTTTTGTTTTGTTTTAATTATTCTTTATTAACTAATTTACCAAATTAACCTTTATGAACATTAATTATTTCAAATTTACCAAGCCACTATCATCCACTATCATAATAATGGTCTAATTACCACTTAAGGACCTTAACTTTAAGGTTCTATAGCTATTAGACAAGTTTAGCTATTAGAACTCAAGTTTTACGCTTTACGCGATTTAGTCCTTTTTATCAAATTGACATATCAAACGATAAAATTTCTTAACGAAACTTTCACACCAACATAATATCATACTGTAAAATTCAAAATAATAATAAAATAATTATTTCAACTTCATATTTGTGTTCTCGAAACCACTATTCTGATTTGACTAAAAACGGGTTGTTACATCACAGTATACATTCCAAACGAACACATACATAATCATGACTAAATGTCACAACACTTATGCACAATGTATCACATACTAGACTCATCAGATTTCTTATCAAATGTTCTTACTATTTTTAACGATCAATCATGCACTCACTCATTATTTTTGGAACTTAGATTATAAATAACTTATCCAAAAGATTCACAAGAACCCATATAAGATAACTCACATTTGACCAGACCACTTATTCCTTAGTTTAATCTTAGCTCAATACTCATTTTTTCACAAATTTAGAATCACTAGGCTTCATACCTGTAAACTCTAATTTATATAGCTTTTTTTCTAATAGCTTTTACCACTGTTTTCTTAAAAATAATACTAATCTCGAGTATTTTTTTAATTAATTTAGTGTATTTTGCTTAAACCTCAATAACGGACATGAATTTATAAAATATGCAAATGTGTGCTTTATTACATGAATTTTGAACATAAATTAAATTATTTTATATTATTTATTAATGTGTTACATTTAATTGTGCAGTGGGACCATGAAGTTGATTTAATAAAGATTTGATTATAAAGTTGCATGAATATGAGCTATTTATTTCATATGTTGGACGGCAAAACCATGCTAAATGGGTCAATAAGGTGCTATTTTGACCCGTTAAAATGATGCTACATAGTGGACAAGTCTGATTATTTAATGGGTCACAGAACTGTCCAACAAGGGGAAGTCAAGCCCAAATTCGGCACAAGCATGTTGGCTACCCAAAAATCTATTTTGGGATATTTACTAGAGGTCCCTACATTTGGAAAATCATTGGAAATCAGCACACAAAGATTGCCCTTGAAACCGTCCAACCCGTGCCTAAATTTAGCATGATCCTATGCTCAAATAAAGGAACCATCATCCACCTTCTTCCACAAAATGTGGCAGGCCAAGCAATGGAGAAAATGGAGGGATTCCAATCCCTATTTTTAATAAACTCTACCATCTACTTCAACTATAATTTTCCCTCATCCCTCATCCCTACATCCTTCATTCTTCATTCTTCACATCTCTTAATCATCATTCATTATCTCATTTCCCTTTTCATTTCCATGCCTAGCATCCCATATTTTCTTTCTTAGCCAAAAACCTTGATAAGATTATCTCTTGGCCGGCCACCTTGAGGAGCCATTAGCAAAGGAGAAACACAAGGATTGGAGGAAATTGCCTTCAATAAGAGTTCACAAGACTGCTGATTTGACAGAGTTTATTCTTTCTTTACTTTGTTATTTTGATTTTAATCATGTTTGCAATGTGCTTTATTATCTTGTCATCAACAATGGTAGCTTAATTCTGTTTAGCTAGGATGATTGCATTTATTTAATGAATTTTGTTTAAATCATGTCTATAGTGTTTGTGCCTCAGTCGATCATGTTTTCAATTAAACTCAAGTATGTATTTCATTCATACATGATTGGATGCATTAGAATTAGCTTAGCGATCCTAACTAGATGACAGCTAGTGGACATAATAATTGAAATGTGTGTGCTAAATTTAGTTCCTAACTAGACTAAATTAAAGGTTCATAATAACTTTAACAAGCTCTATTATCTTGTATAGTTTTTAGGTTTATGTGATTAAACTGTTTCAAACCTAACTTGTCCCTGTTACTTCACATGACTCCTAAGAAACCCTTAATTTATTATGATCAGTAAAATCAATGTTTTACTAAGTAAAATATTTCAAAAGAACTTAATTTGGTTTCCAAAGTTATGAAAAATCAAGTTGCCATGGAATAATTTCCGAACACTATTAAGTATTATAAAAATAAGCTAAGTTGAATGATGTAATTATCCTAGCCTATTCATGTTATTGATTGTTGAAGTTTGTGTTTTTGCTAAATTCGTCCATACATTTCATTTCATACTTCGCATTTTGTAACACCCCAAACCCGGTCTATGCGTTGAGACTAGATTTGGTTTGTTACGTGATTCGAACTATTCTTAAATCTTTAATGAATTGAAAACTACAATATTGTTTACAGAGTTTAAAATTTGAAGAGAATTAGATTTTGATCAATATTTAAAAACATAAGTTGGAAATCATTGTATTATCAAAACCTTTGGGTAATTTGTTAAAGAGTTAACTATAATAAGATATTTATAAAAGATTTTCATAAACTTGAAAACTCAAATTTTATTTTAATAAAACATCATAAAACTTTAGCTCATGATTAAAAGTCCAAAGTATAAATTAAATTCCAAACACACATAAAATCCATAAGTTATTTATAGAGGCCATTTATTACAACATCCCAAAATAGTAAAATAATTATTAAAAGTTCAGAATTTAAATAACCCTTATTTAGCAGTATGGCCTCCACGAAGACATCCTCGCCCCAAGTCCACATCAATTTCCATTACCTGAGATGGAGAAAAAAAAATAAAAGGGGGTGAGTTACTTAAAACTCAGTGTGTAACTCACTTACCACCATTATTGGGCCAGATCGTCAAGATATTATGCTGGGCTTGAGCCCAATTCAGAATTCAACAATATATCATGAATTAAAACAATTAATAATGCATGTAAAAATGTAATTCCCAACCCATGCCTAATATCCATCCGCTAACACCCCCGTACCAACCATCACACCTGTGGGGATCAAGTCAACCCACCCCGCCATCACACCAATCGTAGGCAATAAGCCTTTTTATAATTGTGGCATAGCCACCGAACTAGAGGCAATAAGCCGATATTGTGGCAGAGCCACCGAACTAGAGGCAATAAGCCGATATTGTGGCAGAGCCACCGAACTAGAGGCAATAAGCCGATATTTGGCAACTGGCCATTCTTCTCTTCATATATCCCACCCATGCAATTATACATGTAAATATAAAATTTATTAACAATACATAACATGGTGGGTTTATCATTAACATTTCATTTGGCCCATAATTATAGCAATTTGTCTATTTAGTAGTTTATTGGGCTTTGGCCCATTTACCAAACTAGAGTCTTTTGGCTAAATTTTAACGAACTAGAGTGTTTTGGCCCGATTTATCGAACTAGAGTATTTTCGGCCCATTTTCACGAACTAGAGTATTTACGGCCCATTTTCACGAACTAGAGTATTTACGGCCCATTTTCACGAACTAGAGTATTTACGGCCCATTTTCACGAACTAGAGTATTTACGGCCCATTTTCACGAACTAGAGTATTTACGTAATAACAATTAATATCTCGAGGGCGTTTTCGTAATTTTCACGATTTTGTCGTTTTTACGTATTTTTGTCATAATATCTTTTTTTTACGTTTTTACCGATCCAATCGTTTTTACGATTTACTACCATACCGAAATTTGACATCCAACCGAGAAAATAATGAGTGTGAAAATTACACACTTCGATACCGTGAGTACTAACCCTTCTCGCTCCTCGGCACCTAAAATATATTTTGATCCGTTAGACAACTAACTCGTAAAAAATAAAATCTTAATCGATAATAGATCCAAAATCTTACCCTCTTGATTTTGAATCACTTGATTTTAAACTTTGCCTCGCTTATCGATTCACTAGCGAGAATCCACCAACGATAACGGCTCGGAGGTTCGTACTACTTGAATAATAGACTTCTTTCTAAGATGGCCCACAACCGGTGGAAAATCCCTGATGCCAAGCGCTCTTCGCTTGAATGGGGATTTACAGATCCACCCTCTTACGATAACTAAACACCGCCCTTTTCTTCCCTATTTTGACGGTCTTCAAGATCCAAAGGAATTTAATTAGATCTAAAATAATATCAATAATACTAGAGATTTTAAAGAGTAGGATTTCCTTACCAAAATGAAACGCTTCCAACGTTTCCACGATTCTTCCGATCACTTGAATTCCAATCTCGTTATTGCACTAAATAATAACGAAAGAAACGTTATTAGTATGAATGCTATATCAATCCAAAAGACCTCAATAATCCAATGATATTCGCCATAATATCACTAATCAATAAATCGAAAATGGAGAAGAACCCTTACCTACTTCCCACTACGAAAAGAAAAGATTGAGAATGATGTTTAATTGATGGAAGATTCGCTATATATAATTAAGAATGAAAAAAATAATTTTTGGCTTATAGGCACACTAGCATTCGCTAAGGGAGTGTAGATGGAGAAAACTTGATTGAAAAGAAATAGAATACAAGAAAAGATGGTGATGATGTTGCTTTGATTTCAAGGAGATTAGTAGAAAAAGAAAAGAAAAAGACAAGCTTTAGGAGGGATGTATATTCGGCAATGGCAAAAGAAAAGAGAAGAGTTGGCTTTTGGCATAAGTGATTTTCGCACAAGGAGAATACAAAAGAAAATCAACAAGGGAACTAAAGTGACCAAATGGTCAAAAGATTTTGGCTTTACCAAATGCAAAAATCGCCAAGAAGAATGTTGAAAGGAGAGGAATAAAATTCTGCACAAAGTGCAAAGAACAACCAAAGAGAGAAAAGAATTTCTCAACCAAAACTAACTCAAAATTTAGGCTCCTCCTATACCAAATTGCCGTCCAGCACATGGTCAATAGGCCATGATTTCTTTCCAAAATTTCCCTTGATATGTGCCTTATGTTCCCCCTATCTTTCCTTAAACCTTTGATTCCATGCCATAAGTTAGTTGTTTCCTTAATCCATTGATACACTAACCAAAAATACATGGTCAACACCTTCCTTATATGTCCCCTTGCCGACACTTCCTATCCATGAGCAGCAAATTAAAAACAAAAATTCATTTAGGTGCCATACAAGGGATTCAACCTCTTCCTCTTACTTGAACCCGTGCGCCAACTCCACCATGCCATATGCTCATTTTATGACACTTTTAGCACATAGTTTAGCTTAAGTCTTAATCACCTTTGTTTCACTTCAATAAATCTCAATTTAATAAATTTTATTTCTTCTCCAAATTATGCTTTACCCTCTCTAGGACTTTAATAAGCACTAAAATAAAAGTAAAAGAAAATTTTTCCTTTAAAGAAAATCTAAACACCAATTCATGCAATTTAATTACTCAATTTTAGGGTATTACAACTCTACCCTCCTTAAAGAAAATTTCGTCCTCGAAATTTACAGTTGAAAAGGTGAGGGTATTGTTGCCGAATTGCATCCTCTGGCTCCCACGTAGCTTCTTCCACTTCGTGGTTACGCCATAGAACTTTGACCAAGCTGCAGTTTTCTTCCTTAGTACCTTGACATCTCGGTCTAGGATTTCCACGGTTCTTCTTCAAAGGACAAATCTGAATTCACCCAATTCTTCTACCCGGTATAATGTGCAAAGGATCCGATCTATAACGCCTCAACATGGAAACATGAAAGACATTATGAATTTGATCTAACTCAGGAGGTAGCTCAATCGATATGCCATGGACCAACACGCTTCAAAGACACGATAAGGTCCAATATATCTAGGACTTAGCTTGCCCTTCCTTCCGAATCTGAAGATTATTTTCCAAGGAGATACCTTCAAGAAAACCCGATCTCCCACACTATACTCGATGTCCCTTCGCTTCAGATCTGCATACGACTTCGCATCTATCTCGAGGCTTCTTTCAACCGTGTTCGAATAACTTTTACCTTATCCTCGGTCTCTCGATATCATCTCGGGACCTAACATCATCTTTTCGCCCAACTCGGTCCAACAAATAGGAGAGCGACACTTACGACCATACAATGCCTCGTAAGGTGCCATCCAATGCTAGATCGATAATGTTGTTATCGCAAATTCGCCATGGTAGATAATCCTCCCAACTACCCTAAAGTCGATTACACATCCTCTTAACATATCTTCCAATATCTGAATTACTCTCTCGATCGACCATCGATTGAGGATGAAAAGCCGTCTTGAAATTCAACTTTGTCCCTAAGGCTTCGTGCGAGCTTTCGTAATCGTGATGTAAACCTAGGTCCCTATCCGATATAATAGATACAGTACCCCATGTAACCTCACAATTTCGGACACGTAAAGTTTCGCCAATTTCGCAATGAATAATCCGTCTTTAACGGCAAGAAATGAGCGGTCTTAGTCAACCGATCAACAATTACCCAAACGGAATTTTTCTTAGTAGGTGTTAACGGTAACCCACTAACAAAATCCATAGTTATCCTCTCCCATTTCCAAAGAGGAATCTTTATCGGTTGTAACAATCCGGATGGTAATTGATGTTACGCCTTCACTTGCGACAAGTCAAACATTTTCCCACAAACTCGTAATCTCACGCTTCAACCACGCCACCAATATCATTCACGGAGATCTCGATACATCTTATTTCCTCCGGATGCATAGCATAAGGGCTACTATCGCCTCAGTAGAATCAGTTGCCTCAAATCTAGATCCTTAGGCATGCATACTCTCCTCAAAAGCACAACACACCCTCCGTGTTTATTCTAAAATCTTCAATTTCACCATTTTCAACTTGTCAAGTAAAGGTCCCAACTT
Organism: Gossypium rotundifolium; assembly: GCA_025506655.1. NCBI lineage: Eukaryota > Viridiplantae > Streptophyta > Magnoliopsida > Malvales > Malvaceae > Gossypium > Gossypium rotundifolium. The sequence continues at coordinate 165,767,214 of CP106729.1, read as the reverse complement.
CTCATCGATGTCATTTTTCCTTGATTTGTTCCAACCACAGTGGCTTCACCAAGTTCGCTAACAAACCGCCATCCTCGTCTGACTCAAATGGGCAAACAGAGCTCTTAATTGAGACATCGCCTTACGACTTAACGCGTCACCTACCACGTTAGCTTTTCCAGATGGTACTCGATGGAAAAATCGTAATCTTTTAACAATTCTACCCATCTTCTTTGTCTTAAATTCAATTCCTTACGGGTAAGGAGGTATTTAAGACTCTTGTGATCCGTGTAGATTATGGACTTCTCACCATAGAGATAGTGCCTCCAAATCTTTAGAGCAAAGACAACGCAGCCTAACTCCAAATCATGAGTAGGGTAGTTTACTTCGTGTGGTCTCAATTAACGAGAAGCATAGGCCACCACCTTTCCATTTTGCATCAACACACAACCCAGCCCGTGTGAGACGATCGCAATAAGCAAAGTGAATTCTTTTCCATTTCTCATTGAATTAAAACTGGAGCTTCATCAGGATCTTCTTCAATTTCTCAAAATTCTCTTGCTTCTTTTCGGTCAGATATACGGAACTCCTTTACGCAACAATTTAATTAGGTGCGACAATCAACGAAAACCCTCTACAAAACGCCTATAGTATCCGGCCTGCACCAAGAAACTTGAATTTCACTCATCGATGTTGGTGGTTTCCAATCCGAGAATAGCCTCAATTTTCCGAGGATCCACCCTTATTCCTTCTGGTGATACTACATGACCAAGGAAGGTCACCTCCTTTAGCCAAAATTCGACTTACCAAATTTGGCATACAATTGCTTATCACGTAAGTAGTTGTAATACTATCCGCAAAATCTGGTCATGTTCCTCCTCATTTCTCGAATAAACCAATATGTCATCTATGAACACTACCACAAACCGGTCTAAATATGGTTGAAAGACTGGTTCATCATGTCCATAAATGCGGTTGGTGCATTGGTTAATCCAAACGGCATCACTACAAACTCATAGTGTCCGTAACGTGTCCCAAATCTTGTCTTATAAATGTCCGCTTCTTTCACCTTAAGTCGGTGATAACCCGACCTTAAATCAATTTTGGAGAAACTGAAGCTCCCTTCAATTGATCAAACAGTCGTCAATTCTCGGCGAGAGGATACCGATTCTTGATCGTCAATTTATTCAACTGTCGTAGTCAATGCACATACGATCGATCCATCCTTCTTCTTGACGAACAAAACCGGTGCTCCCCACGGAGACACACTTGGTCGAATGAATCCTCGATCCAGCAATTCTTGAATTTGAGCTTTGAGCTCACCAACTCCTTGATTGCCATTCAATAGGGAGCAATGGACACCGGAGCCGCCCTCGTGCAAAAGCTCAATGCCAAATTCTACTTCCCGATCGGAGGTATACCGGGAAGTTCTTCGAAATACATCAGAAATTCCTTCACCGTCCTCACATCATTCACGGATAATTCCTTGGCATCCAAAGCACGATAAAGGCTAGGAATGCCCCGCACCCTTTCCGCACCAACTTCTCGACTTTTAATGCAGATACCACATTTGCCGATAGTTCTTTCGCTCACCAATCATTATGACTTCCTTATCATCCGGTCCCATCGACATTCGTTTTCAGACAATCCAATTGCGCTCGATGGTTAACCAATCGGTCCATGCCCGTAATGAGATCGAACTCGTCGAAAGGTAGTTCCATCAAATTTGCTAAGAATACTTCCTCTTGGATTTTTAAGGGCACGTCTTTAAATATTTTATTAATAGTTATTGGTCGTCCTAAAGGACTAATCACCATCATCTCATTTTCGGTAATTTGATTCTAAATTCAGGTTTCGGATATGGCACTAGCTACGTATGAATGGGTAGAGCCAATATCTATTAAGGCAATAACAGTACATCAAAATGAAGAACGTCTCGGTTCTCACATCAGTGCATTGCCGTCCTCATGGCGCCTAGCGCATAGACCGATCCAGTCATCTAGCATCTCGATTTCTCTATTACCATTTCCTCGACCGGTGCACCTTGACCACGACCAGCCCCATTACCACCACGACCGGTCCACGACCTCTCGGTGGTCAGCTGATTACCCCTTGACCATTTGTGCATCATTATTACGGACTTCTTGAGTCGTATCCATACGTCGAGGACAACTTTTGTACTGATGTTCCATTGAACCGCATTTGTAGCATGCGCCCGTTTTCCTCCAACATTCCCCAAAATGTCTCTTCCCACACTCAGTGCAATCTCGACTTCGATTATTTGCTACCGGGGTTCCGCTTTGGCGATTCATCATTCCGGGTTTCTTCGAAATCTCTTGGAAGATCCAGACTATTGTGTCTCTCTCTTGTTTGGGATCTTTCTGCTTACTGCTTCGAAGTTCTTAGCCTCTTGGCTATTTTGACCTTCTCCACCGAGTGGAAAAATTTCTAACTTGTCATGCGAGCAATCGTAACCCTCACTCATCATTAAGTCCATCCTCGAAACGCATACAACGCTCATGATCTGTTGCTACAATTGTCCGCATAACGGCTCGGACGTAAAAACTCACTTCATATCTTGCCACTGTCTTACTTCCTTGGACAAGATTCGAAATTCCTTCCTTCGACGTCTACATAGCTCGTTCGACGTATTTTCCTTGGAAGGCGGCTTTAAAGAATTCCCGATTAATCGGTGCTTCGATTGCCTTCTCGAACGGTGAGCCACCACCGACACGCCTCATCTCTCAATAAGGATACAGCTCCTCTCGCTTTTGCTCATCCGTGCATTCCATATCATCCATGATCCGTTCCACGACTTGAGCGAAGATTCACCACATTCGGGCTACACCGAGACTCCTCCGAAAACTTCGCATTATTTGCCTTAAGTCGCTCTGAAATTGACCCACGAGTTGTTGGCCCAATTCTAGTTCCAATGACCCTTTCCAAGACTCGTAGCATTGCTTGAGTCAATGCATGATCTTCTTCCATGTGATCGCGTGATCCGGTCTCACTTTCAATTGACGCAGTGCGTCTACTTCGCATATGATTTGGTGCTTGGTAGTAGCACCTCGGCCTCTACCACGCCACGTCTACGCGCCCACGACCACGCCCTCTTGTACTCATGATTGCTTGTTCGCTTATCCGATTACAAGTTTTATGAATCGAAATTTTGTTTGGTGTTTATTAGCGATATTTTATGAGATTTAAGATATAAAGTTGTTTTTCGCAACATTTCCTATAGTCTCAATCTCTCTGCTTTTCACGCCTAAAACTAGAAGTTCTAGAGTGTTCCTATGATCATATCATAGTAATCATTAAGCAATAATACTTACTTGACTTGTCACGGATGCTTGTGGTGCCATCGATCTAAAAATATCATTGAGCATTTTCATACGAAATTATTTTTTTGAACCCAAACCACGTAGAAGTTTTTGGCTGGCTCGATACCACTAAATGTAACACCCCAAACCCGGTCTATGCGTTGAGACTAGATTTGGTTTGTTACGTGATTCGAACTATTCTTAAATCTTTAATGAATTGAAAACTACAATATTGTTTACTGAGTTTAAAATTTGAAGAGAATTAGATTTTGATCAATATTTAAAAACATAAGTTGGAAATCATTGTATTATCAAAAACCTTTGGGTAATTTGTTAAAGAGTTAACTATAATAAGATATTTATAAAAGATTTTCATAAACTTGAAAACTCAAATTTTATTTTAATAAAAACATCATAAAACTTTAGCTCATGATTAAAAGTCCAAAGTATAAATTAAATTCCAAACACACATAAAATCCATAAGTTATTTATAGAGGCCATTTATTACAACATCCCAAAATAGTAAAATAATTATTAAAAGTTCGAATTTAAATAACCCTTATTTAGCAAAGATGGCCTCCACGAAGACATCCTCGGCCCAAGTCCACATCAATTTCCATTACCCGAGATGGAGAAAAAAATAAAAGGGGTGAGTTACTTAAAACTCGATTGTGTAACTCACTTACCACCATTATTGGGCAGATCGTCAAGATATTATCTCGGGCTTGAGCCCAATTCGAATTCAACAATATATCATGAATTAAAACAATTAATAATGCATGTAAAATGTAATTCCCAACCCATGCCTAATATCCATCCGCTAATACCCCGTACCAACCATCACACCTGTGGGGATCAAGTCAACCCACCCCGCCATCACACCAATCGTAGGCAATAAGCCTTTTTATAATTGTGGCATAGCCACGAACTAGAGGCAATAAGTCGATATTGTGGCGAAAGCCACCGAACTAGAGGCAATAAGTCGATATTGTGGCAGAGCCACCGAACTAGAGGCAATAAGCCGATATTTGGCAACTGGCCATTCTTCTCTTCATATATCCCACCCATGCAATTATACATGTAAATATAAAATTTATTAACAATACATAACATGGTGGGTTTATCATTAACATTTCATTTGGCCCATAATTATAGCAATTTGTCTATTTAGTAGTTTATTGGGCTTTGGCCCATTTACCAAACTAGAGTGTTTTGGCTAAATTTTAACGAACTAGAGTGTTTTGGCCCGATTTATCGAACTAGAGTATTTTCGGCCCATTTTCACGAACTAGAGTATTTACGGCCCATTTTCACGAACTAGAGTATTTACGGCCCATTTTCACGAACTAGAGTATTTACGGCCCATTTTCACGAACTAGAGTATTTACGGCCCATTTTCACGAACTAGAGTATTTACGGCCCATTTTCACGAACTAGAGTATTTACTACCATTTTCACGAACTAGAGTATTTACGTAATAACAATTAATATCTCGAGGCGTTTCGTAATTTTCACGATTTTGTCGTTTTACGTATTTTGTCATAATATCTTTTTTACGTTTTACCGATCCAATTGTTTTTACGATTTACTACCATACCGAAATTTGACATCCAACCGAGAAAATAATGAGTGTGAAAATTACACACTTCGATACCGTGAGTACTAACCCTTCTCGCCTCTCGGACCTAAAATATATTTTGATCCGTTAGACAACTAACTCGTAAAAATAAAATCTTAATCGATAATAGATCCAAAATCTTACCCTCTTGATTTTGAATCACTTGATTTTCGGCTTTGCCTCGCTTATCGATTCACTAGCGCCAAGAATCCACCAACGATAACGGCTCGGAGGTTCGTACTACTTGAATAATGGACTTCTTTCTAAGATGGCCCACAACCCAAGTGGAAAATCCCTTGATTGCCGAAATCGCTCTTCGTTTGAATGGGGATTTACAGATCCACCCTCTTACGATAACTAAACACCGCCTTTTCTTCCCTATTTTGGCGGTTTCAAGATCCAAAGGAATTTAATTAGATCTAAAATAATATCAATAATACTAGAGATTTTAAAGAGTAGGATTTCCTTACCAAAATGAAACGCTTCCAACGTTTCCACGATTCTTCCGATCACTTGAATTCCAATCTCGTTATTGCACTAAATAATAACGAAAAGAAACGTTATTAGTATGAATGCTATATCAATCCAAAAGACCTCAATAATCCAATGATATTCGCCATAATATCACTAATCAATAAATCGAAAATGGAGAAGAACCCTTACCTACTTCCCACTATCGAAAAGAAAAGATTGAGAATGATGTTTAATTGATGGAAGATTCGCTATATATAATTAAGAATGAAAAAAAATAATTTTTGGCTTATAGGCACACTAGCATTGGCTAAGGGAGTGTAGATGGAGAAAACTTGATTGAAAAGAAATAGAATACAAGAAAAGATGGTGATGATGTTGCTTTGATTTCAAGGAGATTAGTAGAAAAGAAAAGAAAAGACAAGCTTTAGGAGGGATGTATATTCAAGAATGGCAAAAGAAAAGAGAAGAGTTGGCTTTTGGCATAAGTGATTTTCAGACAAGGAGAATACAAAGAAAATCAACAAGGGGAACTAAAGTGACCAAATGGTCAAAAGATTTTGGCTTTACCAAATGCAAAAATCGCCAAGAAGAATGTTGAAAGGAGAGGAATAAAATTCGCACAAAGTGCAAAGAACAACCAAAGAGAGAAAAGAATTTCTCAACCAAAACTAACTCAAAATTTAGGCTCCCTCCTATACCAAATTGCCGTCCAGCACATGGTCAATAGGCCATGATTTCTTTCCAAAATTTCCCCTTGATATGTGCCTTATGTTCCCCCTATCTTTCCTTAAACCTTTGATTCCATGCCATAAGTTAGTTGTTTCCTTAATCCATTGATACACTAACCAAAAATACATGGTCAACACCTTCCTTATATGTCCCCTTGCCGACACTTCCTATCCATGAGCAGCAAATTAAAAACAAAAATTCATTTAGGTGCCATACAAGGGATTCGAACCTCTTCCCTCTTACTTGAACCCATGCGCCAACTCCACCATGCCATATGCTCATTTTATGACACTTTTAGCACATAGTTTAGCTTAAGTCTTAATCACCTTTGTTTCACTTCAATAAATCTCAATTTAATAAATTTTATTTCTTCTCCAAATTATGCTTTACCCTCTCTAGGACTTTAATAAGCACTAAAATAAAAGTAAAAGAAAATTTTTCCTTTAAAGAAAATCTAAACACCAATTCATGCAATTTAATTACTCAATTTTTAGGGTATTACACATTTAGTTTAAATTGTTTTAGGATAAATCTTGCATCTAGATAATTTAATTTCGTTAATCACTCATCACTCAAGATATTGTGTTTTTATCATCAAATTGTTAAATTTAATTTTGCAATATATTGATTAACATACACAGTCTCTGTGGAGGCGATAACTATTTTACTTACTTATTACTTGATAATGACTATGTACACTTGCACAAACCGAGCGTTACAAGTTTTTGGTACTATTTTCGGGGACTGTTGTCTTAATTATTTTTGTGAAATTATTCTTTTCAATTTGGTTTTTATATCATTTTTATCTAACTTCTAACATTACAAATTTATTATTTATTCTTTATTTTTTGTGATTTATTTTTCAGATGTTTATGAGCAGAGATCGAATTATCAATTTATTACATGTAGACCTTGAAATCAAGCAAACATTTAGATAGAGAAGTCGAGATGGACCTTGGAAATAAAAATGATGGACAAGGAAATGGAGCCAATCATGTACACAATCCAATCATTATTGCTGATGATAGGGACCGTGCCATAAGATAGTACGTTGTGTTACTCTTCATTGAATTAAATTTGGGAATTAGGAGATCAAAGATTAAGTCGCTGCAAGTTGAATTTTAACCAGTGATGTTTTAAATGCTCCAAATGGTGGGCCGGTTTAGTGGAATGCCCACAGAAGATCCACACATTTGCCTTCGATTATTCATGGAGGTGAGCAATTTGTTTAAGATAGCTGGTGTGACTAAAGACGCATTGAGTTTGAAGTTGTTTCCATACTCATTGCGAGATCGAGCACGATCATGGCTTAATTTGTTGCCACCAAGTTCAATATCTAAATGGCAAGAATTAGCAGAGATTTTTGGTTAAATATTTTCCCACCTAGCAAAAACGCTAAGTTGCTAAATGAGATAACCACTTTTCAACAATTGGATTGTAACACCCCAAACCCGGTCAACACACCACGACCGAATCTGGTATGTTACAGGGAAAAAGGATTTTGAGAGGTTTAGGTTTAAGTTTAAAAGTTTGATGAAAACACTTCGCTAAATTGTGTATTTGAAGAAAAACTTGAGCAGACTTGATTAAAATCTGATGATGTACTTGAAAACCCGAAAATTTTTAAAACTTAATCAGATGTGTAGGTACAACAAGTTTATCTCATTTAGAAGTTTAAGTTGTTTATTATTGTTACTAAAACACTTTGACTTAGTAGAAAATCGAGTTTAAGTTAGAAAAACATTTGAGTTCTCTTTATCCCAAATCATAGTGTGATACCCGATGGTATAGTTTAAAAATATTGCTTTTGTAGTTTTGAAATCGTTGTCTTTCCAAGTTTTAGCACATTTTAACCCAATTAATTTGTTAAGGCATATTAAAATCTACTTTAAGCATAAACATAGCAAAACATAATTTTAAAAGGCCTTTTACAAACCAAAATAAAACCAAATAGTAATAAATAAGCTAATGTACCAAATTTTATAAAGTCTGAGCAAATCCTTATTTAAGCATGGCATGTGCACCTCGAGTCCATCCCTACCGCATGTCGCGTCTAAGTGTCACTGAAATGTCAAAGGAGAGAGTGAGTCGCAAGACTCGGTGTATAAATCCCTCCCGATAATACAACATGCTAACACACATCATAGCAAAGCAATACAATTAATGCACCTGTTCCTAACCATCCATTACACCTTTTCTACCCCTGTGGTACCAAACCACCGGTGGTGCCAAACCACCGTGACCCAAAGTCACGATATCCATAACGTGGTGCCAAACCACTTTGGTGACCGAAGTCACAAATAATCCAATGATGGGGCCAACCCATCACGTGATACCAAATCACTAGCGACAATCCCGTATCTCATAAGTGGGGCCAACCCACGGTGGTGTCAAACCACGTGGACGAGTCGCAATGAGGTGCCAAACCTCGGTGTCCCAAAGACAGTGTGATACTAAATCACCGTGACCGCAAATACAAATCCGATGATGGGGCCAACCCATCGTGTGATACCAAATCATTGGCGTCAATCCCAGATAATCAAGCGTGGGGCCAACCCACCGTGGTACTAAGCCTTGGGACGAGACGCCGAGGTGCCAAACCTCTAGTGACCCAAAGTCACAAAATATCATTTGTGGTACCAAACCACTAGAGGTGCCAAACCTCTCGTGTCCCAAAGACACAGTGTCCCAAAGACACGGATATCATACTCCCCCTCCTCTCATATTACCCATACATGTCATACTAACTCATGTACATTATGCAAAACATGTAATTCATGCCAACATGCCCAATATTGCATCTTATAACATATATCATGGATCATAATATTAGATGTATCAACAATAGAACTCGCAATGCTACGGACTTACCAGATCTCGTGATCATACCCTAACGGGTATCAAGACAATCATCACTGCTTTCACTTGTTACAACACAAAGTTATTAACTTATTACTAAGAAATCGGTGTGTTAGCTTACACACACGAAATAGCGAAGGTTTTAATCCTAAGAATCGCCCACGCCCTTGATCACCTCGACAACCCCGATCCTACAATCGCCAACAGGGGTTAACACTTAAACCATTCGCCAAAAAAATAGGTAACCCAAGGGTTGCGTTAAGCCTTACTTTGCAAATGGTTTGGTTTCAACCAATCCCGAACCAACACCGGTTCCTTCGATAATCGGCCTCCCTCTAAAACACAAACCATTAGTCTCATCAATCTTTGGCTTATAGAACTCTAAAAGAATAGACTAACAAGATAACCTCTTACCCCTACTTACCACTTGACTTCTCCAATGCTGCTTCCAAATCCAAAGGCCCTATATGAAAACGATTACCAAAACCGAACGTTACTCCTTTTAGCAGACAACCGACATCGGCTCTCAAACACCAAAGATTGACAAAGCACAAGAAAGGGGAGAAATGGCCATTCGGCCAAACACTTACCTCCTACTAGGCCGATTGAAACAAGAATCTAACAAGGGGAATAGGTTCGGCTAACACCCTTAATCAAGAAGAGAAAAGTTTAAAAAAAAAAACAAAAAAACAAAGAAGAAATCGGCAAGGGTTGTAGTAAGGTTCGGCTAAAAGGTTTTGGAAAAGAAAGAAAATAAAAAGATGAATAGTGGGGTTCTTTCGGTTAAAAGAAAAAGAAGATGGAGGTTGTAGGTTTTTGGAGGATGGTGTTTCGGTCAAGAAGGGAGAGAAAAGAAACTAGCTTCGGCTTCAACAAATTGGAAAAGAAAGGGAGAGAGAGATGAACATTCGGCTACCAAGGTTTTCAAATGAGAAAAGAGAGAAAAAGAAGAATGTGGAGAAGAAAGTGTTGTAGTTTCGGCAAGTGTAGGTGCTTGAGGTTTCGGTTTACACAAGATGCAAGTGGGAAAAGGGAACAATATTCGGCCACACACACACTAAGCAAAAAGATGCAAAAAAATTTTAGCAAAATGATACTTGGACTTTCGGTTAAAGGAGAAAAAGAGAAGAAGTTTTTGCTAGCTTTTGACACAAAGAAAAAAATCAGCTTACCAACCAGAACTTTGACCGAAAATGCACACATGCTAAAGGTAAATTCGGCACACCCCTACAATACCAACTGGCCACTCATTTCCCTCCCCCAAAATCTCTCCAAAACCGGCCAACCTCCCCCCAAACACTCCCAAGCCACTAATTCAAATTACCTTGACCAAGTCCTCCTCCACAATTTGCTTTCCACCCACCATTCAAATAGGAAGACTTAGTCCAAGGCAGAGTTTGAACTGCCTACAACTCCTCCCCTTCATGCCGTCAAAATGGAGCAAAAATGTGGGATTTTCGCAACTTGAACCTGGACATCCTCCCTTGCACTTGACGCCACACACAAGCTCTAAGTGGCGATGCTTTGCCACTTTGCTAGCTCTTCACTTGTGCAACAATTCACCAAATAAAATACATAAGACCCACTCCTTCAAATTTCTATCACATAAAGCCCAAAAACAAAAATTTTCCTATCACCCGAAGCTTACACCTAGCTTATAACTAAGCCCCAACAACATCGAAATAACAATGTAACACATCAAGCACATACAGCAAAGCCAAAATAATATAGCCCCCAACCCGGGATATTACAGTTCTACCCCCCTTAAAAATAATTTCGGCCTCAAAATTACCTGATCAGAAGAGTTGCGGGTATTGCTGTCTCATCATCTCCTCGGGTTCCCAAGTAGCTTCTTCCACGCCATGATTCCGCCAAAGAACCTTAACCAAAGGCACAGACTTCTTACGCAGAACCTTCACATCCCGATCTAAAATTTGTACAGGCTCTTCCTCCATGGTCAAATCTGGGTTTACCTCGATCTCTTCTATTGCCACCACGTGTGACGGATCTGAACGATATCGCCTAAGCATCGACATGTGGAACACGTCGTGAATCCGACATAGCTCTGCTAGCAACTCAAGCTGATACGCTACTGATCCCACCCGTCTCAGTACCTTATACGGCCCAATAAACCTCGAACTTAGCTTGCCTTTCCTTCCGGACCTTAACACTTTCTTCCACGGCGAGACCTTCAGAAAAACTTGATCCCCCACAGCAAACTCTATATCTCTTCGCTTAAGATCGGCATAAGACTTCTGCCAATCCGAAGCTTCCTTCAATCGGGCCTGAATCAACTTAACCTTGTCTTCGGTCTCAGCAACCAACACTGGTCCCAACAACTGACGTTCACTTAACTCGTCCAACAAGTAGGTGAGCGACACTTCCTACCGCATAACGCCTCATATGGTGCCATCTTGATGCTCGCTTGGTAACTATTGTTGTAGGCAAACTCACTAACGGTAGATACTCCTCCCAACTACCCTCAAGTCCAATACACAACCTCGCAACATGTCCTCCAAGATCAGATAACCCTTTCCGATCGCCCGTCGATCATGGATAAAATGCCGTCTTTGAAATCCAACGCTGCACCCGAGCTCGATGCAATGCTTTCCGAACCTTGACGAATCAGATCCCTATCCGAGATGATCGACATCGCACCCGTGCAGATCTCACTATTTCGACACATACATACCGCCAACCTCTCAAGTGAGTAATCCACCCACCAAATAAAATGAGTGATTTAGTCGATTCGATCCACAATTACCAAATGAATCCTTCTTGCTCGGTGTAAGCGGTAATCCACCGATTTAAATCTATAGTTATCCTTTCCCACTTCCATCGAGGAATCTTCACCGTCAAGCAACCTCGACGGCAATCGATGCTCACCTTGACCATTGACATGTCGACACTTCCCTACAAACTCGTCACTTCCTTTTTCGCACCGGCCACCGTAACTAATCTCCGAGATCCCTATACATCTTACTACCTCTAGGATGCATAGCGTAGGGCTGCTATGTGCATCTCAAGAATCTTCCGCCTTAACTCGGTGTCTCTCGGCATACAAGCCTTCCCCAAATCACAAAGACCCCATCACTAGACAAATCAGAACCTCCAAACCATCATTACGCACTTGTGTCCTCTGCGCACTCAAAACCTCATCCATCAACTGTTTTTCTCGATCCGCTCAACCCAAGTAGGCTTAACACGCAGCTCTGCCTGAGAATACTCCGTCGCCATACAAACTCAAGTGGGCAAACAACGCTCTTAAATCCAAACAACCTTACGGCTCAACGCGCTCGCCACAACGTTAGCCTTGCCCGGATGATACTCAATTGAGCATCGTAGTCTTTCAAAGAACTCAATCCATCTGCGTTGTCTCGATTCAAGTCTTCCGAGTCGAAGGTACTTGGACTCTTATGATCCATGTAGACTATCAATCTCTCTCCGCACAAGTAATGCCTCCATATCTTCAAGGTAAAGACTATAGCCGCTAACTCCAGATCGTGCGTTGGATAATTTACCTCATGTGGCCTCAGATGCCGGGATGCGTAAGCCACAACCTTCCTTCCGCATCAAGACACAACCCAAACCCGTATGTGATGCATCGTAGTACACATCAGAATTCCTTACCACCTCAGTTGAATCGAACCGAGCTTCGTCAAAATCTTCTTCAACTTATCGAAGCTCTCCTGCTGCTTCTCAGTCCAAATGAACGGAACCCCTTTTCTTAATAATTTAGTCATCGGCGCTGCGATCAACGAAAACCCCTCTACAAATCTTCGGTAGTATCCTGCCAAACCCAGAAAACTCTGAATCTCAGCTACTGACCTAGGCGGCTTCCAATCCAAAACCGCTTCAATCTTTCGAGGATCCACTCTAATCCCCTCAGCCGATACTACATGACCCAAGAACGCCACCTCCCTAAGCGAATTCAGATTTATGAACTTCAGATAGAAATGCTTTCTCCTCGAATCTGCAATACCACCGTAAATGCGCATCATGTTCCTCCTCGGTCCTTGAATATACCAAGATGTCGCCGATAAAAACCACTACGAATCGATCTAGATATCGTTGGAACACCCTATTCATCATATCCATGAAGGCGGCCGTAGCGTTAGTCAACCCAAACAAAGATAACTAAGAACTCAAAGTGCCCATACCGAGTATTTAAATGCCATCTTGCGATATTCGCCTCCTTCACCTTTAATCGGTGATACCGGACCTTAAATCGATCTTCGAGAAAATCGACGCACCCTTGGTGATCAAACAAGTCATCTATCCGAGGCGGCGGATACTTATTTTGATCGTCGACTTATTCGGTTAGCGGTAGTCTATACACATCCGCATAGTACCATCTTTCTTCTTGACAAAGAGTACGGTGCTCCCAAGGTGAAACACTTAGCGTCGATAAAGCCTCCGTCCAACAATTCCCGGATCTTGAGCCTTAAGCTCCACTAACTCTTTAGGCGCCATCCTGTACGGAGCTATAGATACGGGCGCAGTTCCGGGTAATAGATCTATCCCGAACTCTACCTCACGATCTGGTGGCAAACCCGGAAGCTCTTCAGGAAACACGTCAACAAATTCCCTAACTGTCCGAACCGTCTCCACGGTAGACTCTTTAGCCTCTAAGGCATATACGTGCACCACATATGCTTCACAACCCTTTCTGACCATCTTCTCGGCTTTCAGAGCAGATACCACATTGGACAGATAATTTCTCCTATTACCGATCAGGACTACCTCATCACCTTTAGCTATTTTTAGAACCATGCGCTTAGCCGCACAATCCAACTTCGCCTGGTACTTAACCAGCCAGTCCATCCCGAGAATCAGATCGAACTCCCCAAACGGCAGTTCCATCAGATCAGCCACAAACACTACCCCTTGGAGTTCTAGAGGTACGTCTCTATACAGCTTATCTACAACTACAGAGTGACCTAGAGGGCTTATTACGGTCATCTGCCTAGAAGATATCTCAGAATCTAAATCCATGGTCTTCACTATGCTACTTGCAACATATGAATGTGTTGAACCCACATCAATCAAAGCAGTAAATGGAGAACCAAAGATTAAAAACGTACCGGTGATGACGTTCGGTGCGTCGCCCTCCTCTCGGTGCCTCGCCGTATACACTAGCCCCGGCTGTCTGGCCTCAAAACTACCTGCACCTCTGCCCGGTGCTCCACGGCCCCGACCAGAACCATTACCTCCTCTGCCATTACCTCGGCCCCTCTGCGGTGGTGGTCCGTTATTCTTGTACTGTGTATGGCCCTGACTCTCGGACTGAATCCTAGCCAACTTACGCGGACGGTCCCTCACACGGTGGTCCAGCAAGCCACACTCAAAATAGCCTTTTCCACCCGTCTAACATCCTCCCCAATGAGCTTTCCCACAACGGATACACTGCGGCGGTCCCTGCCTAGCAGCAACAAACCTACCAGACTGATTCGGCCCACTCGGTCTAGCCCTTTTCTGCGGATTACCTGACGACCCAGAAGATTCAAAACCCCTCTTATGTCGGTTCCTATCCATGCCTTGCCTTACAGACTCTTTAATACCCTCGGCTACCTTCGCCTTTTCGACCAGAATAGCAAATTCACGCTCACGAGGCGTAATCAATAATCTTAATTGCCTCGCAGCCATCCTCAAACGAACACACCTCTCGTGCTCAGTAGCCACCATACCCCTGGCATACCGACTCAGCCTCAGAAACTCCGCCTCGTACTCTGACACCGATTTACTTCCCTGAACTAACCTCAAAAATGCTTTCCGTTGCTCATTAATGTAGTTAGCTCCAACGTACTTTTTTTGATAAGCGACTCGAAATAGTCCCAAGTCGATCTTCCATTGCAGTATTGTTCCGAACCGTGAGCCACCACCGGTATGACTCATCTCGAGAAGTGATACTATCCCTTTAACTTTTCTTCAAGAGTCGTCTAGATCGTCCATGATCCGCTCTGTCGCTTCCACCAATATTCAAGATCTTTGGGAGCAACACCGAGACACCCGAAAGAATTCAAGCCCTGCTTGCCCAAAGTCGCTCAGCACGATTTCCTAACTCCTGCGCCTCCACCTACTCCACTACCCTTTTTAAAACCCGCAAGATCGCTGTGACACTGCGTCATCCCCGATCATTCTCAAACTCACCACCTCCGGTGGTGGTGGAATCAGATCTCATTTTCTGACCCTTGACTAGATCCTAGGGGTTCAGAAACTGTCATCCTACCGCTGCCTCGTCCACGACCACGTCCACCTCGGTACTCATGACTAAATCTCATCCGATTTAAAAATTTTATGCATCGAGAATTATTCCAATTGCTTTTAAAGCAAAGTCTTATGAATATTAAAGAAGCTTTGTTTTCATGAGTCCATCGAGTCCTATCGGTTTAGTTTCTAAAGTAGTCTTACTATCACTAGCCATCCAATCACATCTCATCAATATCATTATCTCAAACAATAGTAAGGGGTACTTACCTAGGCGGATTGGTGCCGGAGACTCGGTGCCATGCCATTCACACCACACTTTTTAAAGCATAACACTTAAAATGACTTTTGAAAACATTTTGGGCCTCGGGCCCACAATGAAAGCCTTTGAACTTGGCTCGATACCACAATTGTAACACCCCAAACCGGCCAACACACCACCACCGAACGGTATGTTAGGGGAAAAGGATTTTGAGAGGTTTAGGTTTAAGTTTAAAAGTTTGATGAAAACACTTCGCTAAATTGTGTATTTGAAGAAAAACTTGAGCAGCTTGATTAAAATCTGATGATGTACTTGAAAACCCAGAAATTTTTAAAACTTAATCAGATGTGTAGGTACAACAAGTTTATCTCATTTAGAAGTTTAAGTTGTTTATTATTGTTACTAAAACACTTTGACTTAGTAGAAAATCGAGTTTAAGTTAGAAAAACATTTGAGTTCTCTTTATCCCAAATCATAGTGTGATACCCGATGGTATAGTTTAAAATATCGCTTTTGTAGTTTTGAAATCGTTGTCTTTCCAAGTTTTAGCACATTTTAACTCAATTAATTTGTTAAGGCATATTAAAATCTACTTTAAGCATAAACATAGCAAAACATAATTTTAAAAGGCCTTTACAAACCAAAATAACACCAAATAGTAATAAATAAGCTAATGTACCAAATTTTATAAAGTCTGAGCAAATCCTTATTTAAGCATGGCATGTGCACCTCGAGTCCATCCCGGCTCCATGTCCGCGTATAAGTGTCACCTGAAATGTCAAAGGATAGAGTGAGTCACAAGACTCAGTGTATAAATCCCCTCCGATAATACAACATGCTAACACACATCATAGCAAAGCAATACAATTAATGCACCTGCTCCTAACCATCCATTACACCTTTTCTACCCGTGTGGTATCAAACCACCGGTGGTGCTAAACCACCGGTGACCCAAAGTCACGATATCCATAACGTGGTGCCAAACCACTGGTGACCAAGTCACAAATAATCCAATGATGGGGCCAACCCATCGCGGATACCAAATCACTAGCGACAATCCCGTATCTCATAAGTGGGGCCAACCCACGGTGGTGTCAAACCACAGGGACGAGTCGCAATGAGGTGCCAAACCTCTGGTGTCCCAAAGACACAGTGTGATACCAAATCACTGGTGACCGCAGTCACAAATCCGATGATGGGGCCAACCCATCGTGTGATATCAAATCACTAGCGCCAATCCCGTATAATCAACTGTAGGGCCAACCCACCGTGGTACTAAGCCATTGGGATGAGACGCTGAGGTGCCAAACCTCTGGTGACCCAAAGTCACAAAATATCATTTGTGGTACCAAACCACTGGAGGTGCCAAACCTCTGGTGTCCCAAAGACACAGTGTCCCAAAGACACGGATATCATACTCCCCCTCCTCTCATATTACCCATACATGTCATACTGACTCATGTACATTATGCAAAACATGTAATTCATGCCAACATGCCCAATATTGCATCTTATAACACATATCATGGATCATAATATTAGATGTATCAACAATAGAACTCGCAATGCTACGGACTTACCCGTATTCGTGATCATACCCTAACGGGTATCAAGACAATCATCCCTGTTTCACTTGTTACAACACAGGTTATTAACTTATTACTAAGAAATCAGTGTGTTGCTTACACACCTGAAATAGCGAAGGTTTTAATCCTAAGAATCGGTCTACGTCCCTTGATCACCTCGACAACCTTGATCCTACAATCGGCCAACAAGGGGTTAACACTTAAACCATTCGGCCAAAAAAAATAAGTAACCCAAGGGGTTGCGTTAAGCCTTACCTTTGCAAATGGTTCGGTTTCCAACCAATCCCGAACCAACACTGGTTCCTTCTGATAATCGACCTCCCCTCTAAAACACAAACCATTAGTCTCATCAATCTTTGGCTTATAAAACTCTAAAAGAATAGACTAACAAGATAACCTCTTACCCCTACTTACCACTTGACTTCTCCAATCGGCTGCTTCAAAATCCAAAGGCCCTATATGAAAATGATTACCAAAACCAAACGTTACTCCCTTTTAGCAGATACCGACATCAGCTCTCAAACACCAAAGATTGACAAAGCACAAAAAAGGGGAGAAATGGCCATTCGGCCAAACACTTACCTCCTACTAGGCCGATTGAAACAAGAATCTAACAAGGGGAATAGGTTCGGCTAACACCCTTAATCAAGAAGAGAAAAGTTTAAAAAAAAAACATAAAACAAAGAAGAAATTGGCAAGGGTTGTAGCAAGGTTCGGCTAAAAGGTTTTGGAAAAGAAAGAAAATAAAAAGATGAATGGAGGGGTTCTTTCGGTTAAAAGAAAAAGAAGATGGAGGTTGTAGGTTTTTGGAGGATGGTGTTTCAGTCAAGAAGGGAGAGAAAAGAAACTAGCTTCGGCTTCAACAAATTGGAAACGAAAGGGAGAGAGAGATGAACATTCAGCTACCAAGGTTTTCAAATGAGAAAAGAGAGAAAAAGAAGAATGTGGAGAAGAAAGTGTTGTAGTTTCGGCAAGTGTAGGTGCTTGAGGTTTCGGTTTACACAAGATGCAAGTGGGAAAAGGGAACAATATTTACCACACACACACTAAGCAAAAGATGCAAAAAATTTTGGCAAAATGATACTTGGACTTTCGGTTAAAGGAGAAAAGAGAAGTTTTGCTAGCTTTTGACACAAAGAAAAAAATCACTTACCAAACGAACTTTGACCGAAAATGCACACATGCTAAAGGTAAATTCGGCACACCCTACAATACCAACCTACCACTCATTTCCTCCCCAAAATCTCTCCAAACCGCCAACCTCCCCCAAACACTCCCAAGCCACTAATTCAAATTACCTTGACCAAGTCCTCCTCCACAATTTGCTCTCCACCCACCATTCAAATAGGAAGACTTAGTCCAAGGCAGAGTTTGAACTGCCTACAACTCCTCCCCTCCATGCCGTCAAAATGGAGCAAAAATGTGGGATTTTCGCAGCTTGAACCCAGGTCATCCTCCCTTGCACTTGACGCCACACACACAAGCTCTAAGTGGAGCATGCTTTGCCACTTTGCTAGCTCTTCACTTGTGCAACAATTCACCAAATAAAATACATAAGACCCAGCTCCTTCAGCCCCTATCACATAAAGCCCAAAAACAAAAAATTTTCCTATCACCCGAGCTTACACCTAGCTTATAACTAAGCCCCAACAACATCGAAATAACAACGTAACACATCAAGCACATGCAGCAAAGCCAAAATAATATAGCCCCTAACCCGGGATATGGACCTTGGAAATAAAAATGATGGACAAGGAAATGGAGCCAATCATGTGCACAATCCAATCATTATTGCTGATGATAGGGACCGTGCCATAAGATAGTACGTTGTGTTACTCTTCATTGAATTAAATTTGGGAATTAGGAGATCAAAGATTAAGTCGCTGCAAGTTGAATTTTAACCAGTGATGTTTTAAATGCTCTAAATGGTGGGCCGGTTTAGTGGAATGCCCACAGAAGATCCACACATTTGCCTTCGATTATTCATGGAGGTGAGCAATTTGTTTAAGATAGCTGGTGTGACTAAAGACGCATTGAGTTTGAAGTTGTTTCCATACTCATTGCGAGATCGAGCACTATCATGGCTTAATTTGTTGCCACCAAGTTCAATATCTAAATGGCAAGAATTAGCAGAGATTTTTGGTTAAATGTTTTCCCACCTAGCAAAAATGCTAAGTTGCTAAATGAGATAACCACTTTTCAACAATTGGATGACAAATCTTTGTATGAGTCAAGGGAAAGATTCAAAGACTTACTTCGTAAGTGCTCTCATCATGGGATTCCACATTGCATTCAGTTAGAGACCTTTCATAACGGTCTCAATGCACACACAAGGTTGATGGTAGATGCTTTTGCGAATGGTACGATTTTGTTTAAGTCTTATAATGAGGCTTACGAGATCATTCAGAGGATTGCTAATAACAATTATCAATGGCCAACAAATCGAGCAACTTCAAGAAGACAAGTAGCTAGAGTGCACAAAATGAATACACTTACACCATTCTCAGCTCAGGTATCTTCTATTTCTTCAATGTTGAAACAGTTTACCACTAATGGTTTAAATAACTTTGCAGCTCAGTCACCGAGTCAATTCGATGTTGTTTCCTACGTATACTATAGGGATGGTAATTCTTTTGAGAATTTTCCATCAAATCCCTAGTCAGTTTATTACGTAGGGAATCAATAGCAAAATAGAAGTGGACACGGACCACAGTCCAACTTCTGCAATCCTTCATGGCGCAACCATCCAAACTTTTCTTGTAGTAACCAAGGAAATGGATCAAACAACACTTACATGTAGCATAAACCAACCAATCCCAAGGGTTCAATCAACAAGCTCCAAAACCACAACAAGCTGAGTCATCCAACAATTTAGAGAATTGGTGAAGGCATACATGGCAAAAAATGACATTTTAATCCAAAGTCAAGTAGCAACACTAAAAAATTTGGGGAACCAAATGGGTCAGTTAGCTACGAAGCTTCGTAATCGACCACAAGGAGCCTTGTCGAGTGGTACAGAAAATCCAAGAAATTTGGATAAGGAAAATTACAAAGTAGTTGCCTTGTGAATGGTAATACTTTGGAACCCAAGAAGGTTGTGATTGAAGATGAACCCATTAAGAAGGAGGAAAGTCAACCAACAATTGAAATTCCTACACCAATTGAGCCAGAACTTACAAATTCTAATGAGGTAAAACCTAAACTAGTGAATTCTAAAAAACTAACATCTTCTTTAGATGTAGATTTATCTCCTCAAAAAAGTTTCCAGTCCAACCCAAAGTTCTATCACCTCCATATCCTCAAAATTTCCAACCGAATAAGCAGAAATAGGAGGTGCAATTCAAGAAGTTTTTGGACATTCTAAAGCAACTTCACATCAATATCTCATTGGTAGAGGCTTTAGAGCAAATGCTCAATTATGTGAAGTTCATGAAGGACATTGGAACGGTGGAAATGTACAAGTGTACACAATCGCAACAAATAATAAAGTGACAAGTAAATGTCGAGTTATTGTACCCATAGGGACTATATAAGAAAATATTTATGAAATGCAATTAAAAACACTTTGGTGAAGGAAAATGTTTTGTTTTGAAAGAAAATGATTTAATAAAACTAGATTTTAACTAAGAAAATTAAAAGGTAAAAATTCCAAAGCACGATTTCTTAAAAATAAGTTTAATCAATATGACATAATTGTGTTAGATCAATTACATTTCTTAACTTAATATTACTATGTTCATGTTGCTACGAATATATTCACGGCAACTTGGTAATTTGTTAACCATAGCACATCTGAGACTTACTAAATTATCTAATCTCTTGAATATATTACAATGTCAATTCAAACAATTAATCAATTTTAACAAGAAAGTAAAAGATTAAGTGAAGTAACAATATATTCCTACATTGAAACAATTTAATCACAATAATCTTGCAAGTTATGCAAGGCTAATGTACCGCTTAATATCATTACTAATTTAACCTTTAGCTACCTTAGAATATTAAAATACACTTGATTGTGTCAATTAATTATAATTTCAATATGATTAATAATTAATTCATTAGTTACTTTACAATTATAATGCAAGTATAACATATCCATGGTTTTACTTAATCAAACAATTTACCAAGACCTATAACAACACAAACATGATTTTAATAAATTAAATAGACAAAATAAAATCAACCTAACACGAATTAAATTTAATCCATGTTAATTAAATTAAGAATAACAACATAACAAATATTCATAGACATGATCATAACAAGAGGAAAAGTTAAAGGATAGGAAACTAGAATTAAATCCAGCATTTCTCGAAGCCAGACTAGTTGCTCCTCTCCTCCTCCGCTCGTTATTGCTATTCCAAGGCTTCTATAAGCACTTGAATGCAACTACCCAAGGTGGTTGAAGGTCTCTTTTCCAAGAGGGAAATCAGCAAAGGAAAGTAGAAGGAAAAAATGGGAAACAAATAAGAGAAAGTGAGTGAAAAAGAGAGAGATCTGTGGGATGAGATGTGTGTTGAATGAATAGGTGAAAGGGGGCATTTATAGGTGAGAGTGGCTACTAAAAATATCAAATAATTAGCAGCCACACACTCCCCTTGGCCGGCCACACATGTAGCAAAGTTTGAATGTTTCAAACTTTGCTAAATTTAGCTTGGGGCAAATCTTTAAAGTATAATAAGTGGAGGGGTTTGAATTCCATTTCAAGTAGACTTCAAGGGATGATTTTCAAGTCAATAAATCATCTAATTTGAGCTGATTGGGTCATCATTTTGGACGGGTTTGGGCAGCCCAATTGCTCAATTGGAATAATCCTTTGTATTAGCACAATTGGGCCTCCTTTCCATAATATAATCAATAATAATTATTTAACCCAAAATAAATTGGATTAAAATTAAAATTAATTATATTATGTATTAGAATTCATAATTTGGACTGTTTTAGGCTGAAAAATTAATTCGCCTCAATGCTTTAGAAATCACTTCACGGTTTTGAGCTTTTAGCAGTGTCTGCAGAGTCAATTTTCACCTTTTGTGCAAACCTATCGAAAATCAATCAAAATTTGTGAAAATTTATTACAAAATTAGTTAAAATTAAATATGTTAATAATTTAAGTACAATTTAATTATTTTATAATTATATTATATTTTTCGACAAGAATTACTACGAAACTGCATGAATTTGAGTTAAAAAGGGAATGAAAAAGTCTATATATTTTTGTGTTTCCAGACATCATGCCCAAGAAGAAAAGACTTAGTAAGTACAAAATTGTCACTTTAACGAATGAGTGCAGTGCGTTCTTACAAAATAAGCTTCCTCCGAAACTGAAGGACCCTGGAAGCTTTTCTATACCCTATAATATAAGAGAATCTTTGTAACACCCCAAACCCGGCCTAGAAGTTAGGCCCGAATCTGGCGTGTCACATGGTAGTGTTTTTCAAAACCATATTTCTTGTTGTTAAAATTTGTTTGAGAGTTAAAACCTTTTTATTAAAACTCAAAACACTTAAGCAATTGTTGTCCACTTGAAAACGTAACCACTTTTAAAACCTTATCCGTTGCGGAAGCATATTTAAAATAGACAATTTACGAAAAGGTGATGTTTAAAAATTGAGTTGCAGAAGCATTTTGAAAACATTGCGGAAACGTAGTTTTTTAAGACAGTTATCGTTTTGGAAATCGTATTCCACTTTCAGCAGTTAGGAAACATCATAAACAAATATCACAAATAATAAGTTAAAAATAGAGAGGCCTTATTACAACCCAAATCAAAATACTTGAATGTAAATAATCAAAACAACAAGCATAAGCAATCTGTGGTCTTCTCCGAGTCCCTCGCAGCTCCGAACCGTCTAAGGCTGAGGATTACCTGCACAGTTAAAAATGGGGTGATTTTACGAATACTTAGTGTGTAATCCCCTTACTAGAGTAACGATCAAGATACTAAAAGCAGAACTCAAAATATCAGGCGAAAGCCCTTTAAAGAATAAAGACACATTCGATTAGAGCATACGTGGGTTAAGCCCACTATAATATCATTTGGGGTCATAGCCCATGATAGACTCAATTGGAGCCCAAACCAATATCAGAACAAGTGGCTTAAGCCCAGTACAGTGGCAGATTTCATAAACAGATATGCAACAGTATGAGGATGCATCCCAACCCAGTCCAGCCAACACACCTCCCGTACCAACCAACACACCACGTGGAGACCAAGTCGACCCACCCAGCCAGCACAACAATAACGTAGCCTAACTGCTAATAACAGTATACGTGGCTGAGCCACTAAAATCAGATTATGTGGTGATGCCACTATAACAGTGTAACGTGGCAAAGCCACTAGTACATAGTACTAACGTAGCAGAGCTGCTAATAACAATGAACGTGGCTAGGCCACTAAAATCAGTATACGTGGCGAAGCCACTAGAGCGTAAAATGTGGCAAAGCCACTAATACTGTACTTCCTCCAGCACAAGTCCCAACCCCATGTAATATGTCGGGTATATCATGCTCAATCATTACACGTGTATGCAAAATGGCAATGCTTAGGAACATTTATTTCAACACATATTAATAGCATATCAGATACACGCCCACAGTCAAGTCAGTTAAAACACAGTCATACGATCACAGTTAAATCGATCAAATCATAGCACAAGTCAGTCATTTACCCACAAGGGCAAATCAGTCATTTTACCCTGTAAGGGTACGTCGATAATCCTACACCTCAGGGGTATTTTGGTAATTTTACCCTACGGGGTAATTCCGTGATTCTACCCTATAAGGGTAATTAGGTAATTCTACCCTACAAGGGTATTTCAATAATTTTGCAAATTGAGGGTATTTTAGTAATTTTACAAACTGAAGATTATTAACGACCTAACAGAAGGTTCACCGTCACCTCGAGCGACTTAGGAAATCTAAATTGACTTAACGACGAAGATGGGCATAAGGCCCATTACCCTACCCAAGTGGGCCTGCGCACTCGTGTGGCCCATTTAGCCTAAAAACAACCACGGCTATGCAATGGCATAGCCCAAATCAATAACTTATCACATCACGGACATTTCATCTATGTGGGCCCACAAGCCCATTGGGCCCACACGGCCCCCTTTCGATCTTACGTGGCCCAAAGCACCTAAGTCATGTGCGCGACATGATAAGACTATCTATTTTCCATTTAATGGTGTGACTTGCATTCGCGGGCCCTATGACCTATTGGGCCCATCGAGGCCTATTTTGGCCCAAGTGACCCACTACGGGCCAAGCCCATGAATTCGCTCATGGTGGCCTTTCTCATCACACGCTCACACTCCGTGAGCTCAGTTCACTACACGCTCGATCACACACTCGTATGGCATCACTCGTCGGTGTTTTGGCATAATACCGATCAATAGTCAAGATAGTACAATATACGCACCTTCGACTTTTCAACCGATTAACAATCAGAACAGTGTATACGGATACACACCTTATCACGTAGAGTACTAAATAATCACAAGCACCTTCACCTATACAAAACATAACACACAGTTAACTCAATTTAGCAAAAGAATTGGGAGATCTCTATTCCAAACACCTAATCATGAGATTTACTATCACTTGCCTTCACTAGAACGATCTACTGCGATTTGCCTAGTTAAACCAAATTTTGATGCCGTCAACCTTCTGCATCCAGGTGAAAAGTCCCGAACCGATGATACCCTACGCCGCCTAAACTTGGGAGTGGAGGCTATGTTCATAGTCTCACTGGCACCTTTGGTGCCACCCTATGACTAGAATCCCCTTTGATCATCAAGAACATGATCTTACAGAACCGGAGTCAACATGAATGCTAATAGGAAACTGGAGTTAATCCACACTCTGAACACTCCTATGCCCAAACACCAACCAAGGTATCCTTACTCTCCCCATAGATCGCTCTATTTAAAGCCAGCTTCTCGCCTACTCTCATGCTAGCTTCCCAATGTGGGATCCTTCTATCAATCCTCCAAAATCGTCTCAAATTTACAAAATAGTCACCTTTCACATGCAAGGGGTTTCAAACTCAGGCTCCCATGTAACTTAATCCACGCCACCAACCACCTTACCAATCAGCTCCTTATGTAACAAAATAAGCACAACTAAATATAAGCCTATGGGCCAAAGTTTAAGTTCATTTAAAAGAAAATCAAAATGAATTGCAAGCACCAAGACTTAAACCTAGGCTCCCTTGCACCCTTAATGACGCCACAACCACTAGGCCACATGCTTCCTTGTGTCATGTTTTCCCCAACAATATTCTTAAAGCCTACTTACTTATATCCAGGGTTTTATTCACATAAACCAAAATTTTTCCTAAAACCCAGGTTTGAACCCAAGACCTCATGGATGCCCTCTAACCTTCCAAAATCACTACCTAATAGGTCCAACTTGCATTAGTGTTTTTCTCTTGCTCTCAAAAATTTTACACACTCTCATGCCCAAGGCCCAATAGGCCCAATTCTACTAGGTCCAAAAATTCGGGGCATTACAATCTTACTGTGGTAAAGCTTTGTGCAACTTAGGAGCAAGCATCAACTTGATGCCCAGGTCTATTTTTAAACTGTTGGGAATAGGCAAAGTAAGGCCCACCATTGTGACACTTCAACTATCAGATAGATCTTTGGCATACCCCAAATGAAAGATTGAATGTGTTTTGGTAAGAGCCGATAAATTCATTTTTCATGTTGATTTCATTGTCTTAGATTTTGAAGCAGATAAGGAACTGCCGATCATCCTAGGGAAACCTTTCCTAGCCATGGGAAGAAATTTGGTAGACGTGCAAAAAGGAGAACTCACGATTAAAGGAGTTCAGGATGATCAAGTAACATTTAATGTTCTTAAAGCTATGAAATTTCCTGATTCGATAAAGGAGTGTTCAGTAGTGGATGAGCTAGAAACCTTAGTTTCTATAGAATGGGAGAATAATTTTTGAAGACCCATTGGTGAACACTTTAGGGTCTGAGCCATTGAAAGATGAATAAGGTAATGAAAACATGGCTTTGATGGAAGCCAACATGAGGGATTATGTTCAATCAGCACAGTTTGAACCACTAGAATTGGAAGTTCAGAATTTACACAACCAAAGTTGTCAGTCGAGGAACCACCCAAACTCAAACTTAAGGTACTTCCTTCCCATTTAAAATACATTTATTTAGGTAACTATTTTGCTTTTCTTGTGATTATTTTAGCAGAATTAACAGAACACCAAGAGGAGAAATTGGTTGAAGTTTTAAAGAAATTTAAATCCTAAGTTGACCATTCCAATGCCATCTTCTTCAAACACTATGAAGAAATCAAAATTCTCAACTATGATGGATATGTGGAAATTTATGCATAAGTAACGACAAGCTTACTGGAGGTATGCAAAAGTTAGATATGATACCATACAAAATACTTTTAAGAATATCTCTAACACTGTTGTTCCTGGTTCCCAGATCATATCTTCGAGACATGGCAAAAGGAGATTGTGGGATCAAGTGCAACAAAAAAGGGGGAAAGGAAAATACATGGAGGATGACAGGAACAAAAAGGGGGAAATTTCTTTTCTTAGCATTTATTTATTTTTAGGAATTTATATATATTTCATAATTAATATTCTGCTTTGCATAATAAATAAGATATTAAAGCATGAATAAAATAAGTTCAATGCCTCTTCATTAGAAAAAAGAAAAGTGATGTGGTAATGGGAATAAACATGTCTAGGATGGATTGTTGAGAAATACTTGGTACTTAAGCAATCTTCATGACTCACCTCTCTTTCTTACAACCCTACCTGGTGTTTAGTTTTCATTCATTACTTTGTTTTCACAATGAGGACATTGCTTCTTTCTAAAGAGGGGTAAGGCAATATTAGCATGAATTTTAAATTTATTTTTTTAAGTAGGTTTCAATGCTTTCACATGAATATGTTAAAATAAAATAATGTTCAAATAAAATTTTTGTTCATAAGTTAGCTCAAATGGAAGTATGAAGTTTTTTTATGTTATCCAGAGTTATGGAATGCTTGTATGTTCTTAGGTTTTACGTAGCCTTTTGCCATGAAATTGAACTTCTTTTGAAATAGACATGCATGAAGGTTTAAGTCCTTGTAATTGACTTAGAAACTTTCTTGAGGCAAAATCCTAGGAGGCATAAGAATCTAAACATGATTTAGGCACATTTTCTTTGGATCGTTTGAGCCTTTCGAGCCTACCATATATATTTGACCCTTGAAACCTTAATTTGAGCCTTAAAGCCTATTTTAGTATTTACCTACATCATAAGGCATGTTACCATCTTTTTAAATTTTATCTTATTATTTCACCTATCCTAACTATACTTGTCTTGGTGAGCAAAGATCAAGGAAAAATTCAACAAGATGTACATGTTCTTCGTATGTTCAAAAAAAAATCTCTATTCAAATGTCAAGCAAAAAGAGAAAAATAAATACTCAAAATATTGAGAAATATTGGGCATATGCTTCAAGATTAAGTTTGGGGTGAAGAACTTATTAGTAGGAAGAATGCACCTCAAAAATATCCAAGGCAAATTTAAGATTAAGATTATTGAACCTAAAAATTCACTTCTCTTTATCCCTACCTTAAGCCTAGCCCCATTACAAACTTATAAAAGACCTATTGATTTGGATGATTATGCCGCTATATTAGTGGAAAGGAATTGCTAAGTTCAAAATATTATTAGACCTTGTGATTGCTTTGTTTGGTTGATAAGGAAACTTTGATCGAATGGTGAATGTTATGTATGACCTTGAAAAGCATGCACTTTATGACTGATGCTAGCAATTTTCCGCACTTAAAATAAAAATTTGAAATATTGTTTGCATATGAGTGACTTATCAACAACAAGAGTTTGTGAGCATGATTTTGTTGATGCATGGTTATGTGTAAAGATTGGTGTTGCTTAAACTTATTACAAAATTTGTCTTAGCAAAAGTTGTGTTTTACTTGAAGCATTACTCGATACTAGCAATGGATTTAGTTTGGGGGTGTGTAAACTCTAATTTATATAGGTTTTTTCTAGTAGCTTTTTCCACGTTTTTACTTAAAAATAATACTAATCCTGAGTATTTGTTAATTAATTAAGTAAATCTTGCTTAAACTTCGATAATGGACATGAATTTATAAAATATGCAAATTTTTGTTTCATTACATGAATCTTGTGCATAAAATTAAATTATTTCATGTTACTATGTGTTATATTTAATTGTGCAGTGGGACCATAAAGTTGATTTAATAAAGAGTTTATTATAAAGTTGCATGAATATGAGCTATTTATTTCCTATGTTGGACGGCAAAACCATATTAAATGGGTCAATAATGTGTTATTTTGACCCAGTTAAAATGGTGTTACGTGGTGGACAAGTCTGATTATTTAATGGTTTACAAAACCGTCCAACAAGGAGGAGTCAAGCCTAAATTCAGCACAATCATGTTGTGTAACACCCCTAATGAAACACCCCAAACCCGGCCCACAAGCCCTGACCGGATCTAGCATGCTCCTTAAGGAAAGCATAGTTAAGTCTCGTATGACATTTTGAAAATCGCGGTGGATTCGAAGAAAAATAGATTCGGGTTGTTCTCAAGTTAAAATCGAGTTGTAATTTAATTTTGTACTAAATCGATAATTTCATATTTCAAAAGTTACAAGTTAAAAGAAATGCCAAATTTTAGAGTTTATTCTCTTTTTTTTTTTTTTGTAACTTGAAAAACCGTAGGTAATTGAGTTTCAAATCAATTGATGTTGTTCGTATCGTATCAGAAATTTAAAATGCAAAGAAAATTAAACAGTTAAGTAATAAGGGCCTTATTACATCAAAATGTAACCCAAAATAGATAGATATAAACTTAATAAGAAAACTAAAAATTTGAGTGTGCATGGCCGCCTCGAGTTCCTGCCGGCCGGTCCATTCACCGAGTGCCATCTCGCAAAAGTTAGCCCACGAAGGGTGAGTCAATGACTCGGTGTGTAACAACCATCACTGATTCCCAATCGATAAAACATATAATAATAATAGGCAATGATGCAACCCAACCCACCTAGAAATCCATCCTCTACACATCACCCGTACCTACCAATCACACCGTGGGGATTACTAAATCGACCCTCCATCCGCTACACACCATCGAAGGCAGTCACTGCAGTCAACTGCACATCGCCCTTATAATGTGGCATAGCCACCAGATAATGTGACAGAGTCACCAGATTCATAATATGTGACATAGTCACCAGATAATGTGACAGAGTCACCAGATATTGTGGTAGGAACCACCAGATCACTTCCCCTTTCACATAATCACCCATATGCCCATGCAACATACAAAACATGCTATTTTTCATGCAATTTACCTTACCCCAAAATCATAACGGGAATCCACATATTTTCACATCAATGTTATTAAACATTATCTACAAATGTTAAAGGGGTAACGTACCTGAATGCACTCGTACCATTGGATGGTACCCTTAGCCATATTTTCATATTTTTATTAACACATATCTAATATTATCAACCTAAGGGGAATTAGTGTAGGGCTACACACCTGATTATTCGTAGATCTAATCGAAATCCTAAAAATCCCGATCTAACGCACTAGTCCCCTTTTTCCTACATTCGGCCAACACTAAGCATATTAGCAAAAAGTCATTCGGCTAAACAGTTAAATCCCAAAGGGTTAACGAGACCAAAACCCTTACCTTGCTGCCAATTTGGTTACCAACCAAATCCCAAAACTTTGTGATGATTCCCCCTTGCAATCGGCTAGGCATTAGAACACTCAATCGATTAGTTTTCGGCTTTTGAATGAATAAGAAACAGATCTGAATCACTAGAACCCTTACCTAGATTGCTTAGCCAAATCCCAAAGATCTATCAGAAATCCCCTAAAACACCATAGTTAGAATCGACACCCTTAATAAGTAATATGGCCTTGGCCGAATATCAATATCCTTTACCTTGATTGTCTAAATCCCGAAAATATCACTTGTCCTTGGAGATGTCAAAATCCTACTGTGGTATACCTTAGATTCGATTCTAACATTTGATGAACAAAGTAAATGGCCTTGACCTAAAATCACACTTCACTTACCTTGGATATTCAAATCCCAAATGATCACTTCTCCAAACGTTAACTACAAGAATCCGAAAGACCCTTACATAGTTCTACCAAAAGAATAAAAGGATTAGTTTCCTTAGTGTCGACTTAATTGAAGGTATAGGAAAGAAGATCAAATGACAAAGAGTTCCTTACCCCACTATTAGAACCGGTCGAATAGCTTGCATCAACTGATCAACCACCCCCTTTGATTACTGAGAGATTCGGCCTCAGGAGAAGGGTTTTCAGTTTTGAGAGATAACTAGAAGAGAATCAATTTCAAAAGGTGACAAAGAAGTGAACTTTTCGGCTTTAAAAAAAATAGCAAAGAGATATAGATTCGGCTAAGGTCAATTGTGTTTTTGGCTTTTGATGAATCGTGAAAACAAGAAGTGAGAAGGTTGAGATTTGATGCGATTCAGCCTTGGTGACAAGAGGGAGATTCGACCTTAACAAAAGAGAACAGAAGTGTGAGGTTTTAAGGTGTTGCGGCAATGGTGAAAAATGGTAGAGAGGTTTTGCTAGAGAGTAGATGAGAAAGAAAGAAAAGAAATCAAATGGTAAAGATGAACACTAGGCTTCAAAATTTCGCAATACATAAGCATACACTCAGAGTTGGAATTTCACCAACTCTCTCCCTCCTGATAACCTCTATCCATCTTGATAACCAACCTTTATCTCTCTTTTAAAAGAGGCCACCTTAAATCCACCTCTTCCCTCTTAATTAACGCCCTTTTTAATCATAAAATAAAAGAAATAACACTCCAAAATTGTAGCAAGGTGCCGTCCATCCCCTCCTCTTTGAAGTGCCGAATATTTGACCCACTAACTTGGGCCCCAAGCGGCCATACTAGGCCCAAACTTCTCCCCCTTGTGACGCCACCTACATATCCACTTATGGCACTTCCAACCTTGGGCCACGAGCCCAACTTGCTACTAAACATACTCACTTAACTTTTAATTTATACACTAACATTGTTTATAAGCAATTTAACCAAGTTTTAAGCCCAAACCTGAGCCCAATCCACACCTCAAAGCCTTCACCTACCAATTTAGCCATGCAACGCATCAAATGCACAGACCTACAAAGCCAGGATATTACACCTAACCCATATCTGTCGCCGAAACAAGGTTACAGAGCATTACCAGAATAAATAAATCAAATACAATTATTTCATATCATTTCTCATTTATATTAGAAATCAATCATAAATAATCATATTGTCCCTTATATGAGCTCTCAAGGCCCAAAATATGCATAGAAATTAATCGGGAATAATTCAGTACTCAGAGAATTTTTTGCAAAATTTCAAAAAAAAATTCCTAGGTACAAGGTACACACGTCCGTGTGGTCAACCGTGTGACTCACATGGTCGAGAGACACGCTCGTGTCTCGGGTCGTGTGGACAATCGAAATAGGAAACAAGGCTGTGTTCCAGCCCTTGTCCACATTAGGGTGGTTACTGACTTGGGTCACACGACCAAGCCACACGCCTGTGTGTTAGGCCGTGTGAACATTTTAATTTACATTAATTAGGTGCAGGGACTACATGGCCAAGTCACACGCCCGTGTGCCAGGCAGTGTGTTACACACGGTGAGACACACGCCCATGTCTCTGTCCGTGTAAAAATACCTGAGCATTCTGTTTTGCAATTAAAAAGATTCAGGGGACACACGGCCAAAACACACACCGATGTGCTAGGCCGTGTGTCACACACGGTTGAGACACACGCCCGTGTCTCTACCCGTGTGGACAAAATAAGGCCATTTCTAAGCCTTATTTCTCTCCCAAATTTGTCTTCCACCTACATTAACACTTAAACACAATCCCAAGCCAATATAAATCATTCAATTCAAGCCAAAACTATAACAGCCCATTTTTAGTCAAATCAAAATAGTGGTTTTGGGACCACAAATTTGAGGTCAAAATAATTATTTTATTATTATTTTAATGTCTACAGCATGATAGTATGATTGTGTAAAAATTTTGTTAAGAATTGTTATTGTTTGAGTGCTCAATTAGATAAAAAGGACTAAATCGTGTAAAGTGTAAAAGTTGAGTTCTATTAGCTAAAGAGGTCTAATAGCTATGGAACTTTAAAATAGAGGTCCTTAAATGGTAATTATTCCAATAATAAGTTAGTGGATGATAATGGCTTGGCAGTTTTGAAATTTGTGATAATTATTAAGGTTAATTTTGGTAATTGGTAATTAAAGTTAAAATAAAATTAATAAACGAAAGATATCATCTTTCTTATTCTTATCCAATCAAAAATACTAGGGCAAGACTCCATTTTTGAATATTCAACATTCTTCCAAGCTTGTGTGTGTAATTGGTGAGTGATTTTTGTCCCGTTTTAATGATTTCTATGTTTTTGGAGCCGTTGTAACTTAATCTAGCTAGTCCAGGGACTAGTTTACAAAACTGTTAAAGGTTTTGAGTTTTACCATTGATGAATATGTGTGTATTTTGATGTTTGATGATAGAAAATGAATGGTTGTTGTTAGATACACAACATTTGTTCAGTGATTTTTGATAAAATTGTCAATTAAGGATTAAATTGAGAAATGTGATTAGTTGTGTGGTAAATGTGTGAAATAATGAAAAATATGGGCTATTATGAGTATAGGTGAAATTCAGCTAGCATGGGTGTGGACTCAATTGCATGAATTTGCATTTTTATGAGCTAGGGACTAAATTGTAAATGGGTTGAAATATTAGGGGTAAAAGTGTGAAATTTCCATAATATGAATTTTTGGACTGAATTGAATAGAACATGTTTTAAATGAATTCAATTTGATTATATAGATCAAGAAAACAACGTACGGATTTAGATCGGGGGAAAAATAAAGTTTTCGATTAGTCGATCCTATTTCATCATTTTTGTGATCGAGGTAAGTTCGTATGTTAATAAGCATTAATATAATTGTGTTTTAAATGTTTTATAATTGTATTATGGATGAGTACGACCTTATGGAAATGTTCGACAAAGAATTGACTACGTGTGAAATCCCGGTTGAACCTAGGAATAGATAGGATACAAACGACATGTCATTAGGGGTTATTGTGTTTTGGGTACTGGTTCGTACGTTTTACCGGTGGCTAAGTTTTTCAGCATGTGTTGCAAATTCTCATCACCTTGTGTGAGCAGCACAGTGTAGCTACTTCTTGACCGTCAGCTTGTGTGAGCAAACCCGTTGATAGCTCGAGAATGAGCATTATATGAGATATGAGATTGAGATAGCTGCGGCCATGTATTGGCATTTAGGGTGCGAGATTCCTGAGTATCCGATATTATTCCAAATGGTTCAACTAGTATATCAAAGATATTAAAGGGTAAGAGATTGATACATGTCAGTGCAGGTATGTACGTAAATCGTATAAGCATTGAATCTACGAAATTTATGAGTTACATGATCTACTATGTGGATGAACATATGTTAGCCTTGTGATTAAGTTGAATTGTAGTGTATTATGATAGATAACTTGATTTTTGAATGAATGGTAATTTATACTTATTAACTATACGAGCTTACTAAGCTTTATAGCTTACTCTGTTTACTTTTCGTGTTTTATAGTGATTTAGAAGTTTGCTCGAATTGGGAGTTGTCAGAGATCTCCTCACACTATCCAGCTGTCATTTGGTACTTTTGAACTTGTGTACGGTTATATGGCATGTATAAGAGTTGTGGTTAATATGGTCTATATGTTTGTGATGTATATAGCCAATTGACATGGCTTGTAAATGATGTATGTTTTGGTTATGTGTATAGCCATGTGATTTGGCTTGTTTTGGTACTTGGTGATGAATATACATGTAAATGGCCTCTTGTTATGTGGTTTATAATTGCTATGTGAATTCCTTGTTGAGAATTGCTATTGAAGGTAGAAAATTTTTGAAATTGAGATTGTATTAGCATGCTAAGTATTAGGCAAAAAATGCATTTTTGAAGGTGACCAATTAGCTGAATTCTTAAAGATGAAATTGGTATATTTTGGGTTGGAAAATTTATGATGTTATGAGCATTATAGTTGTTGGTATTGGAATAGCATGATTTAGGCTTGGTTGAGATTGGTTTGATTGTTTATTGATGCTAGGTTTTATGCCATTTGACATGTTTAGGTGGATGCAAATTTAGGTGAGAAAGGTGGCTTGGAAAATAGCCTATTTTTGTCCATACAGGCAGAGACACGGGCGTGTGTTTCAACTGTATGTGACACACGGTCAGGTGGCATGGCCGTGTGTCCCCTGGTACTTAATTAGAAACCAAGTCAGTATGCTCCACACGGCTCAACACACAGGGGTGTGACTTGGCCTTGTGGCATAAGTCTGTATACCCTACAGTTTTAGCACGGCCTGGCACACAGGAGTGTGAGACCATTTCGAAGGGTACTCGGGCTAGTCACACGGGCGTGTGGTTGGCCGTGTGACCCAAGTCAGGGAGTTACACGGGGATAGACACGGGCTGGGACACGGCCATGTGATCCCATTTCGAATGTCCACACAGCCTATGACACGGGAGCGTCTTTGGCCATGTGAGACACACGGTCGGGCCACACAGGCGTTGTCCCCTGTAATTTGAAAATTTTCTATGTTTTCCAAAATTTTTCCTAAGTTATCGGTTTAGTCCCGAACGACTTCTAATGTTTGATTTGAGCCTCGAGGGCTCGTATTAGGGAAAATATGATTGATTGTAAATGATTTTTTTATTGGTTATGAAAAATGTATGAAAGATATATGATAATTTATGAGATTAAGTTCGGTAATGCTCCGTAATCCTTTTCTGCCAATGAATACGAGTTAGGGGTGTTACAAAAACCAAGTTTTATGCAAGACATATCAACACATATGTTCAAGTATCCATACTTACCAAAATACTATATTTTCATATAGGCATGTTCCATCAATTTTACCATCATAAACTAATATGCCTATATGATTTTCATTAATCATTCTTTTCAATCACACATCAGCATATTAAAACCATTTTACATATCAAATCATATCATTTACAAGCCATACTAATGGCTACTTACAACCAAAACATTTATATGCCAATATTGGCAATTTAAACCTATACATGCAATTATAACCAAAATTAATTTGCTATTTATATCGAAATAAGCCGATGGATAGTGTGAGTTATCTTCGCCAAGCTTCCAACCTAACGAGCTTCCAAAGTAATATACACCAGAAGAAAAAAACCGAGTAAGCATTTATTGCTTAGTAAGTCAGTATAACAGAAAATTAACTTACCATTTATTTCATATTAAGGTAAACTAACTAAACATGCCCAAACCAATTTGGCCAATTTCCTAAACACATATCCTCATCAAGCATGTTAGTCATGTATTTCTTAGAAATATCAAGGGACATATATGAGCTCATAACAATAAAATTGTCATACATATATTTTCCATATCATGGATTCATATAACATGTACAAACCATTTCCATGTATTTCAGATATATTCAGTAATAATCCATTTCGAATCCATATTATCTCATATCAAAACTTTGCCCATTGAACTATTTAAAAATCTTGATCAATACAAGGGTAGTACATACAAAGTGTACAAAATTGTAATCCATCAATTCATATTTGGGAATGCTCATACGAGCACATAAACGGGAAGTTCTTCCAAGCCAAATAACAAAAAGCTCATGTGAGCTTGTAACATAAAGCTTATCCGGGCATAATAACAGAAAGCTTATAAGAGCTTAAATCAAAAGCTCATGCGAGCTTAACAGGTAACTCCTAAGAGCTATTATCAGGAAACTCATGAAAGGGCTTTTAATCAGGAAGCTCCGGATAGCCATATATCGAGACGCTCATAAGAGCTGCGGTGTGCCCTCAACACATGCAGGATCACTACTGGTCAGAATGCTCATAAAAGCATATAAATGGGAAGCTTGGAAGAACCATGTATCAGAAAGCTCAAGAGAGCTTATATCGAGATGCTCATGTGAGCTATAACGGGACGCTCTTGCGAGCTATAGGGAATTTGCAACATATGTAGAACCAAAACTAATTCGGGAACCCTATATCCATCTAATTTCATTTGTTCAAACAGGATTTATTTCTTGTTGGATATTATCAGATATGTGATTTATTTTCATACTTAACAATTATACAAATCACATGCATATAAATCAAACATATCACATAAATATACAATTTAGTTACATGAATTTACCTCGACAATGTTCGTGTTTGTAGGGTACTAATCCTATACTTTTTGTTTTCCTCGATCCAATTTCGTACTAGGTCTATCCGGATCTATACGAGTAAATTTAACTCAATTTAATAAAATTCACATTCAATTCCATCCAATTCACATCTTAGGCAAAATTACAATTTTGCCCCTATACTTTTCATTAATTTCGATTTCGTCCCTAGGCTCGAAAAATGAAATTCATGTAATTTAATCCTTATTCCAAGCCTAGCCAATTTTTATATATCACAATAACAGCCCATGTATTTTACAAAAATTAGAATTTTTTCCATAAATTTCACTTCTTTTCAATTTAGTCTTTAAATCACAATTTCATGAAAATTTCCTTTACAAAAGTTATTTATCTATCAACAACCTTTCTATTTCTACAATAAAACTTCATAATTCATGCATATTCATCCATGGAAAAACTTTAATACTTTGATAACTTTGCAAATTAATTCCCAAAATAGTTAGATTAAGTTATTACGATCTAGAAAATTTAAAATTAATAAAAACAATAAAAGAAAACATACCTAATTAAGCCAACAAAGTTCGCTTGAACTCTTTTCTCTTAGCTAGGGTTTCCATGTATTTTTAATTTGGGGAAGATGATAAAATAAGATGATATTAGTTTATTATAACCTTTAATTATTTTAATTTCCAATTTAGTCCTTTTATTTTTCTAATTTTACATGGATGATTCATCAAACTTATTACTAACTCCTCTTAATGGTCTATTTTCCATATAAGGACCTCAAATTTTGAATTCCATAGCTATTTGATACTTATAGCTACTAGAACTCAACTTTTGCATTTCATGTAATTTGGTCCTTTTATCAATTAAACATATAATCGGTAAAATTTTCTAAATGAAATTTTTTATTCGATATTCCTATCATACAGTGGAATAATATTAAAATAATTTTCCTTATGTACTCGGATTTGTGGTCCCAAAACCACTTTTCTGATTTTACTGAAAACAGGCTGTTACAACTCTCCCCCCTTAAATAATTTTCGTCCTCGAAAATCTTACCATTAAACAGGTTTGGATATTACTTTCTCATTGTTTCCTCCGGTTCCTAGGTAGCTTCTTTTATTCTGTGTCATTGCTAGAGGACTTTTACTAAAGCTACATTTTTATTTCTCAATTCTTTCATCTCACGTGCCAGGATTTTGATCGGTTCCTCACTACAAGTCATGTCAGGCTGGATCTCAACCTCAGCTGGGGAGATAACATGTGAAGGATCTGACCAACGTAGCCGTAACATAGACACGTCAAAAACATTATGAATCTTGTCAAGTTTTGGTGGTAATGCCAATCGATATACAATGGGTCCGATTCTTTCAATAACCTCATACGGCCTAATAAATCACAGACTCAATTTGCCTTTATGGCCAAACCAAAGAACTTTCTTCCAAGGTGAAACTTTCAAGAATACCTTGTCACCAACTTAAAATTCTATCTCTTTTTGTTTAATATCCGCATCAGATTTCTGATGATCATAAGCATCTTTTAAGCTATCTTGGATCACTTTCACTTTTTCTTTAGTTTCACTGATCAGATCAACTCCATGTATCTTTTTCTCACTAAGCTCGGTCCAATACAATGGAGTTCTACATTTACGACCATACAGAACCTCATACGGTGCCATTTTTATGCTTAACTGATAACTATTATTATATGCGAATTCGACTAATGGTAGATATTTCTCCAAACTGCCTTCGAATTTTAAAATACAACATCGAAGCATATCTTCTATAATCTGAATCACATGCTCGGATTGACCATCCATCTACGGATGGAATGCAATATTGAAATGTAATTGAGTACCCATAGCTTCTTGTAACTTGTTTCAAACCGGATGTAAATTGTGGATCTCTATCTAAAATAATAGAAATTAGCACTCCATGCATGCCTAACAATCTAGAGACATATAATTCAGCCAATTTTTCAAGTGAGAAATCCATACATACAAGAATAAAGTGTGCAGATTTCGTCAAATGGTCAACAATTACCCAAATGGCATCTTTCTTTTTCAGAGATAGGGGTAATCCCAACACAAAATCCATGGTAACTCTGTCCCATTTCCATTCCGATATCGTAACTGGCTGTAATAGTCCTAAAGGTACCTGATGTTTAGCTTTAACTTGCTGACATATCAAACATCTAAATACAAATTCAGAAATGTTGCGTTTCATTCCTGGCCACCAGTACATCTGTTTCAAATCATTGTACATTTTACTACTCCTTGGATGAACAGACATAGTACCATTATGAGCTTCATGCAATATCCTTTGTACAAGCTTTGAATTCTTTGGAACACATACTCTGCCTCTGAATAACAAGCAGTCATTAGATCCAATCTAAAATTCTAAATCAGAAGTCGATTTACACTGTACCCATTTAGCTTGTAACTCACTATCACTTTTTTGAGATCTCAGATTTGTTGTAGAAATGTAGGCTTTGCTTTTAACTTTGCTATGATTAAACCATCATCAGACAATGACAACCGAGTCTTCATCGCATGCAAGGTAAACAGAGACTTTCTACTTAGAGCATCTGCAACCACATTTGCTTTTCCCGGATGATAGTCGATAACCAGATCATAATCTTTCAATAATTCAAGCCACCTGTGCTATCTCAAATTCAAGTCTTTTTGTGACATTAAATACTTTAAGCTTTTGTGATCAGTGAATATATGACATTTTTCACCAAACAAGTAGTGTTGCCAAATTTTTAAAGCAAATACTATAGTTTCTAATTCCAGGTCATGTATCAGATAATTCTTTTCATGTGGTTTTAGCTGTCTAGATGCATAAGCTATTACATTACCTTTTTGCATCAATACACAACCTAAACCATTCAATGATACATCAGTGTAAATCACAAATTTCTTATCTAATTCAAGCTGAACTAGAACTGGTGCTTCAATCAACAAGGTTTTCAATCTGTCAAAACTCTGCTGACATTTATTGGTCCATTCAAACTTCATATCTTTTTGCAGCAACCATGTCATTAGCGAAGCTATTATTGAAAACCCTTGTACAAATCTCTGATAATAACCAGCTAATCTCAAAAAACTTCTGACTTCAGACACATTTTTCGATGGTCTCCAGTTAACAATTGCTAAAATTTTATTTGAATCAACTCTGATGCCCTCAGCAGATACTATATGTCCAAGAAAACCAACTTTTCGAAACCAGAATTCACATTTACTAAATTTAGCATACAACTATTTCTCATGCAGTGTTTTGCAGAACAATTCTCAAATGATCAGCATGCTTGGTTTCATCTTGGAAATATACTAGAATATCATCAAAAAACACCACCACAAATCTATCTAGATATGGTCTGAAAATTCTGTTCATCAAATCCATAAATACCACAGGTGAAATTGTTAAGCCAAATGGCATTACAAGGAATTCATAATGTTCGTACATGGTTCTGAAAGCTATTTTTGGCACATCCAAGTCTTTCACTTGTAACTGATAGTAGCCAAAACAGAGATCAATCTTTCAAAACATGGTGGCACCTTTCAAATGGTCAAACAAGTCATCAATTCGAGGTAGTGGATATTTATTATTGATTGTGACTTTATTAAGCTGCCGATAATCAATACACAATCTCAAAGATCCATCTTTCTTGTTAACAAACAGAACTAGTATACCCCATGGTGAATGACTTGGTTGAGCAAAGCC
Source organism: Gossypium rotundifolium (assembly GCA_025506655.1). NCBI lineage: Eukaryota > Viridiplantae > Streptophyta > Magnoliopsida > Malvales > Malvaceae > Gossypium > Gossypium rotundifolium. The sequence goes on along the minus strand of CP106729.1, from coordinate 165,727,142 downwards.
CCTGTCAATCAGTTCTTACAAATGTGATTTCAACTCTTTTAATTCTGTAGGGACCATTCTATATGGTGCTATAGATATCGGTGTTGTCCTTGGAATAAGATCTATAGAAAATTCCACTTCTCTAACCGATGGTAATCCAGGTAATTCCTCTAGAAACACATCAGAATACTCGCAAACTAATGTCACTGATTTAATCTTTGATTCAGACACCTTAGTATCTAATACATAGGCAAGATAAGCATCATACCCTTTTCTGACATATTTTTGTGCTGACATGGCTAATATCACAATAGACAACCCATTCAAATTATCAAGTTTAGTACTGATCATTTCACCATTCTGGCATTTCAACACAATATACTTTTGTTTATAATTTACTACATCATCATGCTGAGTTAACCATTCCATGTCCAAAATCACATCAAACTCATCAAATGGTAATAGCATCAAATGACCTTAAAACAGAAACCCCATATCATTAATGGACAATTCTTGCATATTTTATCTACCATCACATACTGGCCCAAGGGGTTCAATACTTTAACCACGAATTTAGTGGACTCGACAAACAAAATTTTATTATTCACTAAATTCGTGCAGATATATGAATGAGTTGAACCGGGATCAATTAAAGCATTTATATCAATATTAAGAAAAGAAAATGTACCAGTAATAACATCGGGTACAAAGGCATCCTCACGTGCACGAATAGCATAAGTTCTGGCTAGTGCTCGTGCTTCAGATCTGACATAAAATCTTTTGCCATACCTCAGTTACCGCTGACATTACCGGGGTCATGAGGTGGTCTACCTCTTGTAGCAGAGTTGTTTGGCTTTGAGGTCTGTACAGTATCTTTTTCAGGCTTTTCCAGGTAGTCACTGAGATAGTGGTCAAAAGAACCAGATCTATAACATGCTCCGCTTCTTGCACGACACTCACCAAAATGGAATTTATTACAATATTTGCACCTGGGTTTAGTGTTTCTGACATTACCTGCACTCGCTACAAATGTAGCTTGAGATCTCGAATTAGAGCATTGAATACTTTTGTCTTTCCCAGAATATCCCATAGAAGTGGTAAAATGATCATGATATTTCTTCAATTTCTTTGAAGTCGACTATTGTGACTTTCCGTAAATCTTTTACTTGAAGTTCTAGCTTCCATCTCGGCTTGCTTTTTCTCTTTACTAAGCTCTTCCGCTTTATGAGCTCGATCAACTAGTATGACAAATTCTTTTAATACCAGAATCCCAACTAAGAGCTTTATGTCTTCATTCAGACCTTTTTCAAATCGCTAACACATTTCTACTTCAGTCGGGATACACTCTTTAGCAAATTTACTCAATCGAACAAATTCTCATTCGTACTCAGGTACAGTCATACGACCATATTTGAGTTCTAAAAATTCTTTCTATAATAGCCCAAAATAGGGCCTAGTCGGAATAGTGGTTTCGAGACCACAAACTTGAAGTAAAAACATTTAATTTATGATTGTTTTATAGTTTATGATATGTTTGGGTGATGGTGTGCAAATTTTGTTCAGTAATTTCTATCGATAAAGTTCCCAATTTTATTATTAGGATTAAATTGCATTAATTGCAAAATATGAGTTCTAGAACATAAGTACTTGATTTAAATGGGGGTTTAAACTAGAGATCTTTAAATGGCAAATAGATCATCATATTTTGTTATGGACAAAACTAGTCATGGAATGGTAAAATTGAAGGTTTAGTAAAAAGGGCATTTTTGTCATTTGGGTGTTTTAAGGCATAAAAGACAAAATTGAAACCCAAAAATCTGCTCATTCTCTTCTTCATGCTGCCGAAATTTTCAAGAAGCCATGGCTAGGGTTTCAAGCTTTTTCAATGCTCAATTGTAAGTGCATTTGAGCCCCGTTTTTAATGATGTTTAATGGTAGAATAAGGGTGTACGAGGGTAGGAGAATGATTTTTTCTAAGTGATTTTCGTTGAAAATGGTTTAAATGGGTTAATTAGTAAAAGTTGTAAATGCTCCTAAAAGTGTGAAATTATAAGAATTTGATGTTGTTTTAGAAGAGAAAAAGGTTCGGCTGACCTTGAATTTTATAGAAATTGAATAAAAATCATATTATGAGCCTAGGGACAAAATTGTAAATTTGTCGTAGTATGATTTTTGTATTAAAATGAGTAATGTGAGTGATAATTAAGTGAAATTGACATTTTAGATCAAAGAAATCGAGATTTGGACCAAGTACGGGGAAATGTCAATCAAAATGACCAATTCGCGTCGAGGTAAGTTCATATGGTTAGTCTATAGTGAATGATTATTAAATTTGAATTGAGATGATGTATTATTTTATATATGTTTGTTATCTAATCATGAATTTATGCAAGTACGAGATTGGATTGAAGGATCAATCGTGTGAAATGCAGGGTCAAGTACATTCGTACTACGACTTGTGATGAATTGACGGAAAAGACCATGATTAGACCATGGCAGTGAGTGTACCAGTGTAAGACCATATTTGGAACATGGCATTGGCCTCAAGTTGTGTCAGTGTAAGACCATGTCTGGGACATGGCATCGACACCGAGATGAGTATGAACTAGTGTAAGACCATGTATGGGACATGGCATCAGCTTGAGACATGTGCTAGTTTAGGACCATGTCTGGAACATGGCATCGGGACGGGCAGAGGAGAGTCAGTGTAAGACCATGTCTGGGACATGGCATCGGCTTGAGATGAGTGCCAATGTAAGACCATGTCTGGGACATGGCATCGACACTGATATGTGATCCCATGTAGGACCATATCTGGGATATGGCATTCGCATCCTACCAGGTGTACGAGATATCCCGAACATCCCTAATATTACTAGTAGTTCAAATGGGAAATTCATGGAGTATGCTCAAGATAAGTAAGAGTAGGATATGTGAGTATTATGACTAGGCACAGGTATGTATACAAGACTCATAAATAATGTGCTCGGGTTATGATGCATTATTGATAAGGATGCAAATGAGTAATATGTGTCTATGATCACTTGATTGTTATGTGCCAAGTTATAATATGCGTTGAAAGTGAACACAAAAATTTAATGAATGAGTGAAATTGACATTAAAACAATTGTGGGCAGCAACATTAGTATAACTTTGAAAAATCACCAAAAATGGTGGAAATTGAATTAAAGGCTGGGTGAGATATGAAATTAAAGCTTAATGAGTCTATTTTTTATAAAAGAAACAGAGTAAGCAAAAGAAGTGTGAATTATGAGATATTTTAATTTTAGTGAGACAGTGTCAGAATGAGTTTTGGAATCCCCTGTTCCAAATTTGGAAAATCAGTAAAAATTGTACAAAAATAATTACGGAGTATAATTCATATGCTTGAATAAGTCTATTTTCAAGTGAAATAAACAAGAACATCATATGAATTTTATATGAGGATAAAATTTATTCGTAATGAAGAAGTGTCAGAACTGTTGGACAGCGAAACAGGGGTAAATTTAATGAATAAACTATATTAATTGGCTAGACCAAAAATTCTAAAATTTCTATGGTAAGAATTTATGTGAGTCTAGTTTTAGGGAAAATTAATGATTCTTCATTTAGAGCTCTATAGCTCAATAAATAAACAATTTAGTGACAGTGACTCAAGTAGACAGATTAATGTGAACATGAGTAATAAGGTGTAAGCATGTGATATAATGATTATATCATCTTAAGAAATTATTGTGAGGATTTACCCACACAAGTTTATTAATTTCTTTTTATTTACATATGAACTTACTAAGCATTTATGCTTACTTCCTCTCTCTTTTCCCTTGCCTTGTAGTATCTCCAAGTTAGCTCGGGGATCGGTGGACGTCAAAGATTCGCTCACACTATCAATTGGAACACTTGGTATATCTAGATACATTAATTTTTGGGTTATGGCATGTATAGTAGGCTTGGTCTTTTTGTCATATATGTCATATTTCTTATGGCCTAAAATGTTGGCCCTTATTTAATAGATGTTCATTTTGATTAAGGCTAGTTGGAGATAGCCAATATTGATGGTTGTTATACGCCTATGATGTGGTTATTCATGTATGTGGTAATTGCATAATTGAGATGTTGTGGATGTGGTTTACAAATGATTTCATGAATGACGATGTGTATGGGAATGTGTATGCAAAATTGGATATTTGGATGTCCAATTATAGCATGATACATGTTGATGAAATGGATACAAGAGAGTTTATGTTTTAGAGTGGGGAACTGGCTTGGAAAATAGCCAACTTCCAGGCCATACGGGCAGGGACACGGCCATGTGTCTCAGCCATGTTACAGGCACGGACTAAAGGCACGAGTGTGTGCCAAGGTCGTGTGACCCTATTTTGATGATGACGCCATAAACAGAGAGTTACACGGGTTAGTGACACGGGCATGTCCCAGACCACACGGGCGTGTGACCCCTGTTTTGACAAAATTTTCTAAATTTTCCCAAAAGTTTCCATAGTTTTCAGTTTAGTCTCGAACCATCCTAAAGGATGTTTTGAGCTTTATAAGCCCATATAAGGGACAAAATGCATGTGTTAGAAAAGTTTTAAATTTGATGAAATTCTATGACCCGATTTTACATGTTCAAGAAATTTTAAGTCCGATAACGCCTCGTACCTTGTTCCGGCGTTGGATACGGGTAAGGGGTGTTACACTTTCCTTTTCTAATCAAGGAATCTTTGGCTAATATACTTCTTTTTTAATTCAGTTTGGAAAAATTCCCAAGTAACCTGTTCTTTTGGCACAACAGAAATCAGTGTATTCCACCATTGGTAAGCCGAATCTTTTAACAGAGACACAGCATATTTCAAACATTCAGCCGGTGTACAAGACAATTCATCCAAAACCCTGATAATATTTTCTAACCAAAATTTAGCCCTTTCAGGATCATCTTCAACTGTTGCTCTGAATTCTTCTGCCCCATATTGACGGATTTTATCTACAAGAGGCTTACCAATTCTAACAAGTTCTATACCTTGAGGCATATCAAGAACAAGTTGAGAGACAAGAGGGGGTGGAGGTTGTTGTACAGCCGAATTTGTTCTTATGAATTCTATAAACCACTTGTTCATCATTTGGAAGAAGGCTTCTTTTTCCTCTACTCCTCGGCCCTCAGATACGGGCCTTCTACTACAAGATGCTGCTCTTCGCACTGAAGCTTGAGCATTACTCTCAGCTTCTTTGGATTCAGCTCGGTTGGATGATATTACTATACGAAAAACATATTTAAAATGGTCAGGAGATATCACACTATCACAGATTATATAATGACATGTATAGCTAGACTCATATAACCTATGTTAGTCTGAGAATCGACTAAACCGTAGCTCTGATACCAATAAATGTAACACCCCTAACCCGTATCTATCGCTGAAATAGGGTTACGGAGCATTACCGAAATAAATAGATCAAACAAAATTATTTCATATCATTCCCATTTATATTACAAAATCAATCATAATAATCTTATTGTCCCTTATAGGAGCACTTAAGGCCCAAAATATGCAATAGAAATTAATTAGGACTAAATCTAGTACTCAGAGAATTTTTCGCGAAATTTCAAATTTTTTCCTAGGTAGAGGGTACACACACCTGTGTGGTTAGGCCATGTGACTCACGGTCAAGAGACACGCCCATGTCTCAAGTTGTGTGGACATTCGAAATAGGGACACACAACTGTGTTCCAGCCCGTGTCCACATTAGGGTGGTTACTAGCTTGGGTCACACGGCCAAGCCACACGCCCGTGTGTTAGGCAGTGTGAACATTTTATTTACATTAATTAGGTGTAGGAGCTACACGGCCAAGTCACACCCGCTTGCCAAGCCGTGTGTGCTAGGCTAAAACACACGCCTATGTGCTAGTCCGTGTGTCACACACGGTTGAGACACACGCCCGTGTCTCTAGCCGTGTGGACAAAATAAAGTCATTTCTAAGCCTTATTTCTCACCCAAACTTGTCTTCCACCTACATTAACACTTAAACACAATCCCAAGCCAATATAAATCATTCAATTCAAGCCAAAACCAAGTTTTATGTAAGACATATCAACACATATGTTCAAGTATCCATCCTTACCAAAATACCATATTTACATAAAGGCATGTTCTATCAATTTTTCCATCATAAACTAATATGCCTATATGATTTTCATTAATCATTCTTTTCAATCACACATCAGCATATTAAAACCATTTTACATCTCAAAACATACCATTTACAAGCCATACCAATGGCTTATTACCACCAAAACATTTATATGTCAATATTGGCTATTTAAACCTATATATGCCATTATAATCAAAATTAATTTACTATTTATATCGAAATGAGCCAATGGATAGTGTGAGTTATCTTCGTCAAGCCTCCAACCCAACGAGCTTCTGAAGTACTATAAAATAGAAGAAATAAAACCGAGTAAGCATTTATTGCTTAGTAAGTCCGTATAATAGGAAATTAACTTACCACTTATTTCATATTAAGGTAAACTAACTAAACATGCCCAAACCAATTTGGCCAATTGCCTAAACACATATCCTCATCAAGCATGTTAGTCATGTATTTCTTAGAAATATCAAGGGACATATATGAGCTTATAACAATAGAATTGCATATACATATACTTTCCATATCATGGATTCATATAACATGTACAAACCATTTCCATGTATTTCAGATATATTCAATAATAATCCATTCCGAATCCATATTATCTCATATCAGAACTTTGCTCGTTGAACCATTTAAAAATCTCGATCAATACAAGGGTAGTACACACAAAGTGTACAAAACTATAATCCGTCAATTCATATTCAGGAATGCTCATACGAGCACATAAATGGGAAGTTCTTCCAAGTCAAATAACAGAAAGCTCATGTGCGCTTGAAATAGGAAGCTTATCGGGCTTAATAACAGAAAGCTCATGCAAGCTTATCGGGTAACTCCAAAAAGCTATTATCTAGAAGCTCATGAAAGAGCATTTAATCGGGAAGCTCCGGATAGCTATATATCGGGATGCTCATAAGAGCAGAGGTTTGTCTGCAACACATGCAGGATCACTACCAATCAGAATTCTCATAGGAGCATATAAACGGGGAAGCTTAAAAGAACCATGTATCAAAAATCTCAAGAGATCTTATATCGGGATGCTTTTGTGAGCTATAACGGGATGCTCTTGCGAGCTATGGTGTGTTCGCAAGATATGCAGAACCACAACCACTTCGGGAACCCTGTATCCATCTAATTTCATTTGTTCAAACGGGATTTATTTCTTGTCGGATATTATCGGATATGTGATTTATTTTCATACTTAAAAATAATACAAGTCACATGCATATAAATCAAACATATCACAAAAATATACAATTTAGTTACACGAACTTATCTCGACAATTTTCATGTGTGTAGGGTACTAATCTGATACTTTTTATTTTCCTTGATCCAATTTCGTACTAGGTCTATCCGGATCTATAGGAGTAAATTTAACTCAATTTAATAAAATTCACATTCAATTCCACCCAATTCACATCTTTGGCAAAATTATGATTTTGCCCCTATACTTTTAATTAATTTTGATTTCGTCCCTAGGCTCAGAAAATGAAATTCATGCAATTTAATCCTTATTCCAAGCCTAGCCAATTTTTATATATCACAATAACAGCCCATGTATTTCACAAAAATTAGAATTTTTCCATAAATTTTACATCTTTTCAATTTAGTCTCTAAATTATAATTTCATGAAAATTTCCTTTACAAAAGTTATTTATCTATCAACAATCTTTCTATTTCTACAATAAAACTTCATAATCCATGCATATTCATCCATGGAAAAACTTTAATACTTTGATAACTCTACAAATTAATCCCCAAAATAGTTAGATTAGGTTATTATTATCTCGAAAATATAAAAATTACAAAAAACAAGACAAGAAAACATATCTAATTGAGCCAATAAAGTTTGCTTGAACTCTTTTCTCTTAGCCAGGGTTTCCATATATTTTTAATTTGGGGAAGATGATGAATTAAAATGATATTAGTTTATTATCATCTTTAATTATTTCAATTTCCAATTTAGTCCTTTTCTTTTTCTAATTTTCCATAGATGATTCATCAAACTTATCTACTAACTCCTCTTAATGGTCTATTTGTCATATAAGGACCTCAAATTTTGAATTTTATAGCTATTTGATACTTATAGCTACTAGAACTCAACTTTTGCATTTCATGCAATTTGGTCCTTTTATCAATTAAACATATAATCAGAAAAATTTTCTTAACGAATTTTTTTATATAGTATTCCTATCATACAATGGACCATAAATAATATTAAAATAATTTTCTTTACGGACTTTGATTTGTGGTCCCAAAACCACTGTTCCAAATTTATTGAAAACGAGCTATTACATGTTGGCTGCCCAAAAATTTATTTTGAGATATTTACTGGAGGTACCTACATTTGGAGAACCATTTGAAATCAGTGCACAAAGTTTGCCCTTAAAACCATCCAGCCCATGCCTAAATTTAGAATGATTCTATGTTCAAATAAAGGAACCATCATCCACCTTCTTCCATAAAATGTGGCTGGCCAAGCAATGGAGAAAATGAAGGGATTCCGATCCCTATTTTTAGTAAACTCTTCCATCTGCTTTGTAACACCCCAAACTCAGCCCATGAGCCCTGACCGGATCTAGTATGTCACAGAGTAAAAGCGTTTTGAAAGACATTGATCTTCTGGTGAAAACTTGTTAAAATATGGCTAAGGTTTTTGAAACGATGTTTGGAAACTTAGTTGGGCTTTTTATAAACATGGTTGTGTTAAAAGCCTTTGAAAACATTTGATCATTTTAGAATCGTCAAGGTTATAATTGACTTGGTGAAATTTGTTACCCGATGGTAACATCTTTGAAAAATCCGTAGAAGTTATTAAGTTTGAAAAAGTTACTTTTAACCGGTTTACTTAACATTTGTAATTTCATTTGTATCATAACATAAGTAAAATAAAATAGTAAAGTAAACATCCAAAATAATAATAACGGCCTTATTACAATCCCAAAATAAAAAGACTTAGAAAGTAAATATTATTAACTATAATAAAATAAATTCAAATTGATCGATAAGCATGGCCGCCTCGAGTCCTCTCCGGCTCCATCTCCGCGATCTACTCATCTGCAAAATGGTAATGGAAGGGGGTGAGTCACCAAGACTCAGTGTGTAAATCCCCAACCCGAAAAATTACAACTCATACACAAATTATTAATAAACATGCATATGCAACCCAACTAACCATCCATACTCCTTTTCTACCCCGTGTGGTCAAAACCACTAGTGACTAGTGTCACAAAATAAATGATGGGGCCAACCCATCGTGTGGTCAAAACCACTGATGACCATAGGTCACAATTTATCAAGTGTGGTCAAAACCATGGTGGTACCAAACCTTTGGGACTTAGTCGCAATTTATCAATCGGTGTGGTCAAAACCACTTTGATGACCATAGGTCACAAATAATCGATGGGGCCAACCTATCTTGTGGTCAAAACCACTGGCGACAGTCCATAAAATCATCCCCCTCCTCTCATCAATCCCACCATCATTATGCTTACATATCAATATCATAAATCATGCAATTAACAGCATATGATGGCATACTCAATTATATTTCATAAACAAAATAATAGGGGACTTACCCGGAATCCGATCTCATGCCCACAAGCAAAACTAGCAAAAAGATTAAAAGGCAACAATATGGCACTGTTAATTAATAAAGTGTGTAAGAGTTTTACACACCTGATACTACCACGAGTCCTAGATCCCGAAGATCCGATCTACAATGCTAGATCTTTTAACCTATAATCGGCCAACAACATGATTAGGGACATTAGGCCTATTCGGCCATGCTAACAACCCCGAAGGATCACTTTGTACCAAAAGTATGGCCTTTGGCCGAAAGTGCTTAACCACTTACCAAACTCACCGAAATCCCATATTTGTCACTTGTCCTGTCGAGATTCCTACCAAAAACACTTGTTAAAAATTGGCTTGAACACTAATACATAATCAAGGCCTATGGCCGAATGTTACTAACCTCCTTACCTTAGGAAAACAAATCCCGAAAGCTCCCTTCAATCGACTATGGCCTCCCTACAATTGGTTTAATCATATTAGTAAGAGTCTTAGGCCATTCGGCCATAACCTTGAACCTAAAAGAGGTGATTACCCTTACCTTAATGATTATTTAGGCCCTAAGCACCACAAGTCAGCACCACTTGGTCTTTGTTAGAGGGTTCACTACCTTCAATGAAGAGAAAAGAATCGAGACAAAGACCTTTCTTTAGGGGATTCGCCAAAGTGAAACAAATAAGAGGAAGGAATTTCGACACCAATGATGTATTTTCACTAGAGAGGAAGAAAGAAATAATGAGAAAAGGGAGATAGGAGTTTAGTGACAACTATTGAAGAGAAAGAGGAAAAGAAATTTGATGAATTTGGCACTCCTTTTAAGTGATAAACCGAAAGTGGATGACCCCAAGGAGTCCTATATTAGACCAACAACACCCTCCCTATGATGATAATTTCACTTTTAATTATCAAAGATAATGCAAGATTTATCATTCATCTTTATCTCCTAGCCACCCTTCAACAATTTAAAAGTAAATAAACTACTAACAACTACCCTTTCTAGTGAAAATATGCAAAAATTTAAGCTTAATCTCATCACTTAAAGAGTCCAAAATCAAGCCAATACTCTCCCATTCACATGTGACATAAAAAAATAAACACCATATCTTTGTTTCTTTGGTTCAAACACGAACCTCACGCCTGACCCTCTCTTCTAACGCCCTGTGCCATTTCTCCTATTTGACTTTCATGTCATGAACCCTCTCCATTTAATTTTAAAGCCTTCCTGGGCCGATCACCCCAAAAATTAAAATGCAAAATGCTGCTCCAGCCATTCGAACCTGCGCCCATCTTCACCTCCAACTCCTAAGTGGCGCACGGTAGCCACTTAGCCAACCCAACTTTCATGTCCAAACTCACCCACAAAATTCTTTAAAGCCTTCCTTTCTTTAACGCCCCAAAAAGCCCAAAATAAAATGCCTCCCCCTTGTAACTCCCAAGACTCGAACCTCCTCCTTTGCAACACACTTAAACGCACCAAGCCAATCGTGCCAATTAATCCTTGTGTCATGTTCCTTCCAAAATTTTTCTTAAGCCCTATCTCACCTAGCTCCCTCCTTTAAATACTTAACAAAAATTTCAGCCCTAAGTCAGACCTAGCTCGGGGTTATTTCTAGACCCTAGAACATGCCAAAAAAAAACATAGTATTTATTCTTTCAAGCACACACATGGGAAATTAATTAAATTTTCAAACAACCCCTAATTTAGGGTGTTACATGCTTCAATTATAATTTTCTTTCATCCCTTATCCTTACATCCTTCATTCTTCATTCTTCACATCTCCCAATCATCATTCATTCTCTCATTTCCTTTTTTTCATTTCCACACATAGCATCCCATTTTTTCTTTCTTAGCCAAAAACCTTGATAAGATTATCTCTTGGCTTACCACCTTAAGGATCCATTAGCAAAAGAGCAACACAAGGATTGGAGGAAAATGTCTTCAATAAGAGTTCATAAGACTGCTGATTCGACAAAGTTTATTCTTCATTTACTTTGTTATTTTGATTTTAATCAAGTTGGCAATATGCTTTGTTATCTTGTCATCAACAATGGTAGCTTAATTTTGTTTAGCTAAGATGATTGCATTTATTTAATAAAGTTTGTTTAAATCATGTCTATAGTGTTTGTGCCTTTGTCGATCATGTTATCAATTAAACTCAAGTATGTATTTCATTCGCATGTGATTGGATGCATTAGAATTAGTTGAGCGATCCTAACTAGATGATGGCTAATGGACACAATAATTGAAATATGCATGCTTAATTTTGATCTTAATCGGACTAAATTAAAGGTTCCTAATAACTGTAACTAGCTCTATTATCTTGCATAGTTTTTAGGTTTATGTGATTAAACTGTTTCAAACCTAACCCGTCCCTGTTACTTCACATGAATCCTAAAAACCCTTAGTTTAATATGATCAGTAAAATGCATGTTTTACTAAGTAAAAGATTCCGAAAGGACTTTATTTGTTTTGCAAAGGCATGAAAGATCAAGTTGCCATGGAATAATTTCCGAAAACTGTTAAGCATGATAAAAATAAGCTAAGTTGAATAATGTAATTATCCTAGCCTATTCATGTTATTGATTATTGAAGTTTCTATTTTTTCTAAATTCATTCATACATTTCATTTCATACTTCGCATTTAGTTTAAATTGCATTAAGGATCAATCTTGTATCTATGTAACATCCCAAAATTGAGCTTAGTAGGATTGGGCCCAATGGGCCTTGGACATAAGAATGTTTAAAATTCTGAGAATAAGAGAATGGCATTATTGCAAATTGGACTTGTTAGTTAAGTGAATTTGGAAGGTTACGAGGTTTCTATGAAGTCTTGGGTTTAATTGGGCCTTAGGAAAAATTTGGTATTTTAGCACTTTAAGGAGATGGAGTAAGTGACCTTAAAGCATATGGAAATAATTGATTAAATAGCTAGCATAAGTGAGCAGTTAGTAAAGAGGCTATGGCACCACATGTATTACCTTGAAGGAAGGAGTTCGAATCACTTTGTATGCAATTTGACTTTTATTTTTGCTTCATTTCCTTATGTGTCGATCAAGGAATAAATATGGCAATGGTGGACTTCATTATTTTGGTAAGGTGGCTAAAAGAATAAGGCAAGGTTGACGTTGGGGAAAGGAATCAAGAGAAATAGGAAAGAAAGGGGGACATGAGTCTAATTCCATGGATGATGTTTTGGAAAGCTTAGGAGGCCAAACTCTAATCCTAAGGGGGGATGCATGTGGACGGTTTTGGAGAAGTTAGGTGGCTGAAATTTTATTTTGGCTTTGGGTAAAATCCTAACTTTGTTTTGGCCAGAAATCCCTTTGGCAACTTTGTGCCATTTCTCTCAATTTTGTAACCCACCTTGCCGAAACATAGTAGAGCAATAGCGCATTGTTTTCCTCTCAAATTCTTTTCTTTTTCCTTTGCTTTGTGCCGAAATTACAAGCCTTGGTGACCATATGTTTCTTCTTTCTTTTTACTTTGGCTGAATTCCCCTAGCACATTTGTGCACTTTCTTGCTCTTTTGTTTGATCAAGATTTTCATCTCTTGTCTATCTCCCTTTTGGATAGCCAATCTTCCACCCTTCTATTGAACTCTCTTTTCCATTCGGTGGTCATTTATGTACAATCGATAAGTGAATTCTTTTCTATGATCATATTCTTTCCTCTTTAGCCGAATAAGTAATTATCACTATTCGGTTGTAAATCGTGATTGTAACCAAAAATGGTGTTATCCTCCACTTCTTCATGTTTTATTCACTTCTTTTTTCGTAGTGCTTTAAGTAGGAGACCGTGTATTGTTCTAGCCGAAGTCAAACGGTGGTAATTGGATCCAATATCGATAAGGTAAGGGGATTCATTTTTGGATTTTCGTTATATCCCTATTTGGCTATGTTGCAAATCAGATTGAAGGTTGGCTAATTGATATTGTTGGTAGGATCAATTCTTGGTGCATCGAGGGAGATCACCGTTGTGGTGTTGAAATCGGTAGAAAGTACAACTAGTAATCAAGGTGTGTAATCCGTACCCTTCCGAATATATGTTTGAAATGGTGAGTAAGTGTCACATCTCTTTGAAAGTTTACATGAAATATCCTATGATTCGGTATAAATACCAAATAAAATCGATAACCGGCATCCGTGATCACTCGGGAGTGCGTATATTCGTAGTGGTAATCGTATTTTGTAATAAAATAGTTTGAGTCAGAAATAGTGATGTGTATTTGAAAACTCACGAAAAATTAGATAAAAGGAATTAAAAAGTGAGTAAGATATCAGATTAAAGTTACTGTGTCTAATTTAATATGGAAGAAACGGAGAAGGAAAAGGATTATTATATTCTGAGATATGTTAATTTTAGTGAGACTGGTTCTGAATGACTTTGGAGTATTCTGATCTATCTTGGAAAAATTGTATAAAATTGTAAAAAGTGAATTATGCAATATAATTTATATGTATGGATTCCTTAGTGAGCTTATTATTAATAGAGACAAGTGGGAGTAGTATTTGAAAACTGTACAGTGAGATATTTGTGATTAAGGAAGAAGAGGTCAGAATTGTTGGACAGTGGAACAAGGAAAATTTAAGGAATAAAATGTACTAAATGGTTAAGGTAAAAATTTTGAAAAATTTTAGTAAGAAGAAATATGAGTCTAGTTTCAAGGAAAATTTACTGATTTAGATTTTGATATTCTAACATGAGTTATAGTCAATTTAGTCAAGATGACGCAGATGGACGATTTCAAACTTTTATGCCCCAAATTAGTAGTTAAGCCTAGGTTGCGAAATTACCATAATACCCTTAGAGGGTAAATTACCAAAATATCCCTGGGTTGCGAGATTATCGAATTACCCTCAAAGAGTAAAATTATGAAAATGCCTTTATAGGTCGAATTTAAAATGCCCTTATGGGCAGAATCACGTAATTGCCCTAATGGGTAGAAATACTAAATTGCTTAATGAACTGAATTGACATATTACTTTATGGGCCAATCGATATATTTTGTTATGAGGGCCAAAATATGTTTAATGGGCCAAATTTTCTAAATCGTTAAATGGGCCAAAGTTTGCTAGATCGTTAAATCAAAGTTTGTAGATAAATGGGCCAAAATTTCTATTTTGACTAATGGGCCAAATTGATAACTTGTAATATGGGCTTTTTGTTGAAATTTACCTTATGAATATATTATTATGCATTAAATATGTATATACATGACTGCATGGGTTGGGATAATTGACGAAGAGAAGAAAGGCCTGTTGCCAAAATCTAGTTCGGTGGCTCTGCCACAAATATTATAATTGGCTTAATATACGCTATTGGTGTGTTGGCGGGTGGGTTGACTTGATCCAGGTGTGTTGGTTGGCAATTGGTGTGTAGCGGATGGAAATTTAGGCTTGGTTGGGAATTGCATATCACATGCTATATTTTTATATATATTTGATATATATATATATATTGTGTATTTGTAAATGGCTCAAGCCCAAATATTTGCTTTATGGATTTTGGCCCATGAACAACGGTGAGTGGGTTAAACATCGAGTTCTAAGTAACTCACCCCTTCTTTCTTAACCTGTAGGTAATGCTCTGTGAGGTGGACTTGGGCCATGGATGACTCTTATGGAGGCCATACTTCAAAAATAGTGTTATTAAATTTTAAATTTCTATTCCGTTATTTTATTATTTTGGTTTAAGTTGTAATAAGGCCTCGAACTATTTTATTATTTGCTTTATGGTTGGTTTACTTATTATTTTGCTTAAATTGTTTTAAGCGAGAATTTTCTAAAAGCTAAAATAAAGGTTTTCCAAAATCGATTAACAAATGGAATTCATAATAAAATTTTACAAATATTTTTAATACTGAAATCTTCTTGAATTTTCAATGTCATTTTCAAAAGTCACGTTTTATAAGATTATTAGTTCAAATCTAACGATTTATCAATCAATCTTGAGGTTAGTAGTATTTTATCAAATGTCTCAAATCAAACTTGTTTTTCTTGATTTTAACAAAACTTATTTTAGTACGAATTTCAAATCATTTATACGTTTTCTTCATTGTAACACGCCAGATTCGGGCCTAACTTCTAGGCCGGGTTTGGGGTGTTACATTCTATGGTATCAGAGCCCAGTTTCAAAACTCGGCTATGGTTTGGGTTCAAAAACGTTTTCCAAAGCTGTTTGAAAATTGATTTATAAATACATGTTTGAAAGGAAGTATGGCACCACGAGTATCCGGCACTAAGTCAAGTAAGTATTTGTTTTGATTTTATAATTTTTGTGATATGAAAATTCTACGAAGTAGAATACTCTAGAACTGTTAGCTTTAGGAGTTGAAACTATAGAGACTGAGACTCTAGGATGCGGATTTGACTCTCGAAAACAACTTTTCTACTCATACTCCATAAAACATCGTTTAATAAACATTGAATAGCATAATGATTCATAAAATTCTTAATCAGATTGTATCGACTTAGTGATCATAAATACTAGAAGAAGACGTGGACGTGGTAGAGGCAGGGGTGCTAGGGCTAGATCTTTGGCACCAAGGCATGTGCCCGAAAGGGGGACGTTGGCATCACTAGTGGCTGAGACGGGATCTCGTGTTTGATTTAAGGTTGATGAGCTGACTCAGATAGTTAAGAAAGTATTGGAGGAGGTTAAAGGAATTAGTGAGGCACTTCGATTTGGATTTGTGGACTGTAAGAAGAAAATAGATCGTGGTTCTTTAGGGTCACAGTCTCATTCTATGAAGCATGTCAAGGCACGTCCAAACTTTTCGGCTTGTGATTATTATAGAAGGCCATCTGGGAGAATACTGGAGGAGGTTAGGAGCATGCTTGAGATGCGGGTCTAAAGAGCATAAGGCTCAGGATTGTTACATCACCATCAAGTCAGGTATGTTTGGTTGGACGTGAAGATTGAATGTAGAAAATTCTAAGTATAAATGGTAGACAACTGTTTGCTTTTGTGTTTAGATGTTTAGTTGTGTGAAAGAGGATTCAAGATTTTGTTAAAAGTACATTATGTTTTTTTTTTAAGATCAGAGTGTGCAGCAAAAGCTTAGTGATGTGATTTGAGCGATGCGTTTAGTAGTTGATTGGAAATTTCGAGGATGAAATTTCTATAAGGAGGGTAGAATTGTAACATCCCAAAATTGGGCTTAGTAGGATTGGGCCCAATGGGCCTTAGACATAAGAATGTTTAAAACCCTGAGAACAAGAGAATGGCATTATTGCAAATTGGACTTGTTAGTTAAGTGAATTTGGAAGGTTACAAGGTTTCTATGAAGTCTCGGGTTTAATTGGGCCTTAGAAAAAATTTGGTATTTTAGCACTTTAAGGAGATGGAGTAAGTGACCTTAAAGCATATGGAAATAATTAATTAAATAGCTAGCATAAGTGAGCAGTTAGTAAAGAGGCTATGGCACCACATGTATTACCTTGAAGGAAGGAGTTCGAATCACTTTGTATGCAATTTGACTTTTATTTTGCTTCCCTTCCTTATGTGTCGGTCAAGGAATAAATATGGCAATGGTGGACTTCATTATTTTGGTAAGGTGGCTAAAAGAATAAGGCAAGGTTGAAGTTGGGGAAAGGAATCAAGAGAAATAGGAAAGAAAGGGGGACATGAGGCTAATTCCATGGATGATGTTTTGGAAAGCTTAGGAGGCTAAACTCTAATCCTAAGGGGGGATACATGTGGACGGTTTTGGAGTAGTTAGGTGGCTGAAATTTTATTTTGGCTTTTGGTAAAATCCTAGCTTTGTTTTGGCCAGAAATCCTTTTGGCAACTTTGTGCCATTTCTCTCAATTTTTCAACCCACCTTGCCGAAACATAGTAGAGCAATAGTGCATTATTTTCCTCTCAAATTCTTTTCTTTTCCCTTTGCTTTGTGCCAAAATTACAAGCCTTGGTGACCATATGTTTCTTCTTTGTTTTTACATTGGCCGAATTCCCCTAGCACATTTGTGCACTTTCTTGCTCTTTTGTTTGATCAAGATTTTCATCTCTTGTCTATCTTCCTTTTTGGATAGCCGAATCTTCCACCCTTCTATTGAACTCTCTTTTCCATTCGAGTGGTCATTTATGTACAATCGGTAAGTGAATTCTTTTCTATGATCATATTCTTTCCTCTTTAGCCAAATAAGTAATTATCACTATTCGGTTGTAAATCATGATCGTAACCGAAAATGGTGTTATCCTCCACTTCTTCATGTTTTATTCACTCTCTCTTTTCGTAGTGCTTTAAGTGGGAGACCGTGTATTGTCCT
The DNA here is from genome assembly GCA_025506655.1 of Gossypium rotundifolium. Taxonomy (NCBI): domain Eukaryota; kingdom Viridiplantae; phylum Streptophyta; class Magnoliopsida; order Malvales; family Malvaceae; genus Gossypium; species Gossypium rotundifolium. The sequence goes on along the minus strand of CP106729.1, from coordinate 165,709,171 downwards.
AGCCGAAGTCAAACGGTGGTAATTGGATCCAATATCGATAAGGTAAGGAGGTTCATTTTGGATTTTCATTATATCCCTATTTGGCTATGTTGCAAATCAGATTGAAGGTTGGCTAATTGATATTTTTGGTAGGATTGATTCTTGGTGCATCGAGGGAGATCACCGTTGTGGTGTTGAAATCGGTAGAAAGCACAACTCATAATCAAGGTGTGTAATCCCGTACCCTTCCGAATATATGTTTGAAATGGTGAGTAAGTCTCACATATCTTTGAAAGTTTACATGAAATATTTTGTGATTACGTGGAAATAACGAATAAAACTGATAACCGGCATCCGTGATACTCGGGAGTGCGTATATTCGTAGTGGTAATCGTATTTTGTAATAAAATAGTTTGGTCAAAAAGCGATGGCGTGTATTTGAAAACTCACGAAAAATTGGATAAAAGGAATTAAAAGTGAGTAAGATATCAGATTAAATTTTCTGTGTCTACTTTAATATGGAAGAAACGGAGAAGGAAAAGGAATATTATATTACGAGATATGTTAATTTTAGTGGCGGTTCTAAATGACTTGAGTATTCGATCTATCTTGGAAAAATCGTAAAAATTGTAAAAAGTGAATTATGGGATATAATTTATATGTATAGATTCCTTAGTGAGCTATTATTAATAGAGACAAGTGGGAGTAGTATATGAAAATTGTACAGTGAGATATTTGTGATTAAGAAAGAAGAGGTCAGAATTGTTGGACAGTGGAACAAGGGAAACTTTAAGGAATAAACTGTACTAAATAGTTAAGGTAAAAATTCTAGAAAAATTGTAGTAAGAAGAAATATGAGTCTAGTTTCAATTAAAATTTATGGATTTAGATTTAGAGATTCCTAACATGAGTTATAGTCAATTTAGTCAGTATGACACAGATGGACAGTTTCAAACTTTTATGCCCCAAATTAGTAGTTAAGCCTAGGTTGCAAAATTACCATAATACCCTTATAGGGTTAATTATCGAAATACCCCTGGGTTGCGAGATTACCGAATTACCCACAATGAGTAAAATTATGAAAATGCCCTTATGGGCAGAATCACGGAATTGCCCCTAATGGGTGAAATATGAAATTGCTTAATGAACTAAATTGACATATTACTTTATGGGCCAATCTGATATATTTTGTTATGAGGGCCAAAACATGTTTAATGGGCCAAATTTGCCAGATCGTTAAATGGGCCAAAGTTTGCTAGATCGTTAAATGGGCCAAAGTTTCTATTTTGACTAATGGGCCAAATTGATAACTTGTAATATGGGCTTTTTGTTGAAATTTACCTTATGAATATATTATTATGCATTGAATATGTATATACATGACCGCATGGGTTGGGATAATTGACGAAGAGAAGAAAGGCATACTACCAATATCTAGTTAAAATGGCTGTTGCCAAAATCTAGTGGCTGGCTCGCCACAAATATTTTAAATGGCATGTTGCCAAAATCTAGTTCGGTGGCTCGCCACAAATATTATAATTGGCTTAATGCACGCTATTGGTGTGTTGGCGGGGTGGGTTGACTTGATCCCCATAGGTGTGTTGGTTGGAATGCGGTGGTATGTAGCGGATGGAAATTTAGGCTTGGTTGGGAATTGCATATCACATGCATATATATATATATATATTGTGTATTTGTAAATGGGCTCAAGCCCAAATATTTGCTTTATGGATTTTGGCCCAGTGAACAATGGTGAGTGGGTTACACACTGAGTTCTAAGTAACCCATCCCCTTCTTTCTTAACCCTGTAGGTAATGCTCCGTGAGGTGGACTTGGGCTATGGATGACTCGGTGGAGACCATACTTCAGAAATAGTGTTATTAAATTTTAAATTTCTATTCCCGTTATTTTATTATTTTGGTTTAAGTTGTAATAAGGCCTCTGAACTATTTTATTATTTGCTTTATGGTTGGTTTACTTATTATTTTGCTTAAATTGTTTTAAACGAGAATTTTTCTAAAAGCTAAAATAAAGGTTTTCCAAAATCGATTAACAAATGGAATTCATAATAAAATTTTTACAAATATTTTTAATACAGAAATCTTCTTCGAATTTTTAATGTCATTTTCAAAAGTCACGTTTTATAAGAGTATTAGTTCAAATCTAACAATTCATCAATCAATCTTCGAGGTTAGTAGTATTTTATCAAATGTCTCAAATCAAACTTGTTTTTCTTGATTTTAAAAAACTTATTTTAGTACGAATTTCAAATCCTTTATATGTTTTCCTCATTGTGACACGCCGGATTCGGGCCTAACTTCTGGGCCGTGTTTGAGGTGTGACAATCTAGATCATTTAATTTAGTTAATCACTCTTCACTCAAGATATTGTGTTTTTGTCATCAAATTATTAACTTTAATTTTGCAATACACAGTCCTTGTGGAGACGATAACTCTTTTACTTACTTATTACTTGATAACGAATGTGTACACTTGCACAAATTGTGCATTACAATACCCAATGCACTTACCATCAATTTCATATAGATATATTTCAGTATGAACAAAATATATACAAGAGTCAGTGAAGAAATTCACTCGATCCTCACCTAAAGTAGCTAGCACACCAAATCCAACCATTTGACTTACAATAATGGAATATGAAGGAATCATCTACTTTAGATCCGATCTTTAGTTCCAACCCAAGGACAGCATACCCTAGCTAGCTTTCAAAGAAAGCCATAGAAGCGTTCTCAAAAGAAAGAAGAAGATAAAATGTCCCTTTCTTTAGCCCATTTAACTAATATATACTTACAAATAAGACTCATATTTCCCCTAGTGAAACTTAACATGTGTCACACTCTTTTGAAAATATCTTCATTAATGGTCTACAACTGTAAAGGCAATATAAATAAGAATCCAATAGGGACAATTTGGTTACCCTAACTAGCGGGCCTTAATTACTATACTTACAATGCAACTAACTTTGTCACTCTAATAACGTGGCAGACTACGCCTTTGGCGAGTACTCCCTCTAAAATCATCTCTCCACCTGGTTGTTATCTCATAGAACAGTAACCAAATACTAGGGCTTCACCAGGTGGGCTGTTACATACTCTTAACCACTTAACAAGTCTTCTCCTTAATAAATAGCAGAATATCAGGAAATCAAGTTCTTACTTACTCTTGTGGCAGTTATTAAACATCCACACATACATATCAAATAATCATCTGGGTGTATAACACTATGCCATACAGACTTTTTACTGCTACCCACCAAAATTGGGGTGTTATAGGGTTTTGCAAGAAATATTGGTTGCTATAATGTATATAAGGTTGAGTTATGGGGTAAGCTAGACAGGTTAGATCAAGCTTGGAAACTGGGGGGTCGACAAATAATCCTTAGTTAGACTGTTTAGTGGCTATTTAAAAAATCAAGAGTTCAATTTTGGGAATCAAATCAATTCTGTAACTGAAGCTATTTAGGAGTTGTTAAATTGAGATTGGATAATTAAGATAGTTCATACTTATATATAAGGCAACCGAGTAGCTAATTGCATGGCTAAATTTGCTACAAGCTTCCTTAAGGGCTTCATCTTTATGTTGATCCTCTAGATTTTGCTATTAATGTTTTCCATGATGATGTGAATTGTATAACTTCATCTAGGTTGATTTCTACATAACTTGTTTGATTCATTCCTAATAAAAAAAGGTGTGTTTGGTTTAAGAAATGTAACATTCTTGGGATAAAGTGAGATATTTTAAACATTACCTTAAGCCAATATTCTCGTATTTCTAATAGTGACAAGATTTCAAGAGATGGGAGATAACCTCAATACCAACTCATCCTTAGGTAATCTTGTATGCCCTTGCTAATATGATGGTTTTGACAATTTTACTTCTTATTTGCAATGACTTCGATTCATTTTACTTAAATCAAAATGAAATAGTAATAACTAAAAATCAAAATTTTTAGTTCTTTAATATATTCTTCGGTAACATTTTAACTACATATATTATTATAAGTTGAAAAGTTGACATTTAATTTATTGTATTATATTTTGTCTATTACATCCCCGCCTCAAATATTACTTTTTTAATAATTTACCATTTAGTTTTATCATTGTGGTGAAACTTGCCCTTCAATCATATAACAAATAACATATTCTAATAATGAAAAACATATTTTTTTCTTCTCTTTTCCTTATCATCTTGATTAAAGGAGAAGCCTTACATACTTATCAATCATTCCCAATTCCATTTTAGTTATTTAAGAAAAGAAATATGCAATTAATTTATTAGAGAAATATATTCATTTATTTGTAAAATAAAATATAATAAGCTTCAAATTTTGTGTAGTTAAAAAATTTAAAAGGACTATTTAGTAAAATATGTTTCTAGATAATCCTATATTCCATCATCCAAACAATAAAATCTTACATTCTATCCAAATACACCATGTAATGGGCCTATTTCGCCCGGGCCCAATTAACCATATTAACAGACTAAAAACAAAAAAATAAAACATTAATAAAACGCAAATAATAAAGTCCAATAACAATCTATTTTTACAAGACTAATAATAAACCTAATACTAAACCTTAGGCCTAATCAGGCCAAAAACCTAAACCGAATCACAAATCAGAAAACCCTAGAACCTTCAATAGCCTTCCCCCACACGCGCGCCGAAGCCTCACGCCAGCAGAGCACTCGGGCCACCCAGCCTCCACGACGTTTTCACCTATGAAGCAAAACAAAAACACAACAAAAAATAGCAGAGAAAATAGAAGGAAAATGATGTATTTCATTTTTATTTTATTTTTTTAACTTCGGCTATAAAAAGTCGAATAAAACCTGTTGTACGCCTACGATTTTTACGAAGATACAAAATCAATACGAAAATTAGAGAATAGATTTGGAAAGGTTTCCTTCTTTTCTTTTTATTTTTTTTTCTTTTCTATTTTTCTTCAAAGCAACTTATACATTTATAAAGATTTTCTTAAATACTAAAATACAATAAAAAGAAAAAGAAAAAACTCACCTGTTTTGATTTACGCCCCATCACAGACGGTGGTCGATTTGCCAAAATCCCTCTGGGACTTAGTAGAAGTTTGGTCGGAGAAAGGGAGGGGAAGAGAGTCTTTTTTATTTTTTTTATTTTTTTTATTTTTTTGAAGGAAGGGTTTCAAATGAAAAAATCTGATTTTTTTTAACTTTTATAACAGTACCAAAACGATGCCGTTTTGGCTCTAAGCCTTCACACACAAAACGGCGCCGTTTTACCCCCTCAACTCGCTTGTTGACCCGACTCGGGGAAATATCCGCGTGTTTTGTGGAATTGGGCTATTTGTCGTTTTAGCCCTTCCGCATTTTTATTTTTCTTAATTTAGTTTTTCTTTAATGTTAATTTGCCCCAGTAATTTTCTTGCTAATTCATTTTAGTCCCCCTTAATGCTGCGCGTTTTAGACAGGGAGAATAATTTCCTAATTAGTCCCTATCCCTTTGTGGCGCGTTATAATTCTGTCCTTTTGCCTTATTTTATTTATTTTTTTGCCCTAAAACTTTATTTTTGTTTTCAATTTAATCCTTTTAATCATTGTTACTATTTTATTATTAAAAATATTAATTTAAAATTCTTGTTACTATTATTACTAGTATTATTTTTATTATTATATTATTATAATTATTGATATTATAATATTTTATTACTATTATTACTATTATTTTTTATTATTAATATTATTATTTTATTACTACTACTATTACTATTATTATTATATTATTAAATTAATATTTTTATTTTTATTTATATTTTTATTTACTATTTATTTATTAATTATTATTTTGTATCCTTTTATTTGCTTTCAAATATTGGAATAGTTATCTTATTATTTTCACTATTATTACTATTTTCATTATGATTATTATTATTACTCTTATTTGTTCATTTATACTATTATTATTTGTTTATTAACATATTTTCATTATAATTTATTATTATTGTATTTTTATTACTTTTATTATTATTTTATTATCTTTGAACTATTGCACATAATATTAATTTATTTATTTATTCGCTATTAGCTTTTATTTTATTTATTTGTTTTTTTTTAACTTTTACCTATTATTTTATATAAATTATTTGTTTTAGCTTTTATTTATTTTTGCCTTTATTATTGTTATTTATATTGTTACCCTTATTTTTATTCTATTATGCGTGTGTACTATAATTCATTTTCCATTTTACTATGATCATATTATATATTATCCAACGCATTAAAATTTTTGTTTTGAAATAAGCAAATACTCTGCGTTCTAATATTCGAAAGAAATCGTGTCCTAACTTCTTTGGGTTTCAATTTTTCTCATTGAGTCTAAAGAATTAATTATTTTTAAATTAAAGCATAAGCTAAATAAAAACTTATTCTCGGGAATTAAAAAATGTTGTGTCCTAACTCACTAGATGTGACATTTTGTTATCTCGAGATAAGAATTTCCAAAAACAAAGGCAATATTCTGTATTTGGAATTTTGAGAAATTGTACCCTAACTTACTAGGTTCCGATTTTTCATTTGACCTAAATGACCGAATATCCTTCTTAAACTTAAATGTACGAGTTTTAAATGTCAAAAGACAAGCTTAGTTTCGAGGATTCGAGATGTCGTATCCTAACTTACTGGGTATGATATTTTACTCCTTCGAGATAAGCGGGTCTCAGCATCCAATTTAATTTATTCAAGTTTTTTTTAACAAAGAGGATCGTATTTAAAATCTTTTCAAATTTTAGACAACAAGACGTTAATCAATCAATTCGATACCAATTTTGGGAGTTACGAGGGTGCTAATCCTTCTTCGTGAGTAACTGACTCCCGAACCTTTTTCTCGAATTTTGTAGGCCAAAATCATCGTTTTAATAAATCAAAATGTTTTAACGATCAATCTCAAAGTGACCCGATCACACCTCAAAAAAAGATTGGTAGCGACTCTATTTTATCTTTCAAAGTCGACCCCGTTTAACAAAAGAAAAAATAGTTTCGACAGCTTGGCGACTCCACTGGGGAGAATAAGAGAGTCAAGCCTTGAAATTGATTATTTTCTGTCTTGTCGTTTTAAAAATTGAAAATCTGATTTGAAAAATTACGATCCTATTATTGCATTTGTTCATATTGTTATTTCATATGATTAATGTGGTTTGAGTCTCGCATCATATTGCATAAGGATCGTTTTGGTCTTACCTTTTTAAGTGGGAGTGAGAAGCTATTCCTTCGTGAGGTTTTCACCTCTGTACAGGATTGTGGATCGCTTTCGGGATACATCTGTACCTATGTCTTCGTGAGATTTTCATCTTTGCAGCCATAGGGAAATGTATTCCCCTGAACTGAACTCAATCCGTATGAACCTATAATGGGTGAGGATTGAAGAATCTGCTAGTTCAAAACCTCAACTTTAGAACCAAACCGCATATAGAAGACCCTAAGAGCCGCATATAGAAGACCCTAAGAGCCTACCCTAGATAGTACCGCGATAAACCATAGTAGTCATCCGAATAAGTGCTTTGTTTGTCTCTTGCTTGCTTGCTTTTACTTTGTACTAATGTGTTTCATTTTGTTTTGACTATGATTGCATTACATGTCATTTCATATTTGAAAGAGTGTCGATTCATGTTTGATTACTAAATTAGAGAGCTTATCATGGAGAACAAATTTCTTGATAAAATGGAAGACAATGTGGCTACCCGTATATTTGAAATCTATTTCATGTAAAGAATTTTGTCCTCTAGTAAAGTTTTCTAAAGGAAATTGAATCAGAATCGACACCTTTTTTTACATTCATTTCATGCATTCGCATTGCATTACGCCATGTGCATTAGATTTCATGGAAAGACCCTAATTGGCTGAAGTCATTTTAGAATTAACCTAGAAACCAAACATCCTTACGGTACTCGTGCAAAGACGAAAGATATGGATCAAAGACTGGAAAGACTTGAACAACTCCAAAAGGAGGTGCAAGATAAACTACAATTGCAAATGCAAGAGCAATTGGCTAAGATCCAGCAAGATATGATGGATCGAATGATGGAATCACAAAGAAATATGATGACTCAATTGACTCAACCACTGGCGAGAGGAATAGACAAAGGAAAAACCCCCATGGTTAACACTGGAGAAGATAATGAGGAACCACTCTATCCTCCTGGTTTTACCCCAACACATCCTGAGGTGTACCCTCGAAGAACATTTGTCATAATTAAACCTCAACAATTTCAAGAAGGTGTTTCGATACCGATGAACTTTCAAGCAGGATCAGGTTCTAACCCAGGGGATAACCTAACTAATGTTGTTATCCCTGACCTTAATGAGGTGGCAGAAACAGAAAGGGCAAGGACAGAACTGTCAAAGCAGTTAGAGAACCGATGCAAATGGCTGGAGGAAAAATTCAGAGCCATGGAAAATGCTGATAGGCAACATGGAATTGATGCTAAAGATCTAAGTTTGGTTCCAAATCTAGTGCTTCTCCACAAGTTCAAGATGCCAGAATTCGAAAAATACAATGGGACCAGTTGCCCCGAGGCTCACATAACCATGTTTTGCAGACGAATGACTGGATATATTAACAATGACCAACTGCTAATACATTGCTTCCAAGACAGTCTGGTGGGAGCAGCATCCAAATGGTACAACCAATTGAGCTGTGCTAAGATTGGTTCTTGGAGGGACTTAGCTCAAGCGTTCATGAAGCAGTACAGTCACGTGACAGATATGACCCCTAGTAGAATTACCTTGCAAAACATGGAGAAGAAACCAAGCGAGAGTTTCAGGCAATACACACAGAGATGGAGGGAAGTTGCCATACAAGTACAGTCGCCGCTCCTAGAAAAAGAAACTACGATGCTCTTTATCAACACCTTGAAAGCCCCGTTCATTACTCACATTATAGGAAGTACTACCAAAAGCTTTTCAGATATAGTAATGACCGGCAAAATAATCGAAAATATGATAAGGAGTGGAAAGATAGATGCAGGAGAGAGCAACAAAAGATCAACCTCGAGGAAAAAGGAAAACGAGGTGAATAACATGAGTTACTCAAGGTCGATTACTATAAATCAGCCAAAAATGGTGGCTACTGGTCAACAAGGTTCAAGCACAAGGCAAAACACTGAGAAGCTCCAATTTACTCCAATCCCAATGACATATCGAGAGTTGTATCAAAGTTTGTTTGATGCACACGTGGTGTCCCCCTTTTACCTAAAACCATTACAACCCCCATATCCCAAATGGTATGATGCGAACGCTCAATATGATTACCATGCAGGAATTTCAGGGCATTCAATAGAAAATTGCACTACCTTTAAAAAAGTCGTTGAAAGACTTATTAAAATGGGCATTGTAAAATTTGATGATGCACTAAGTACAAAAAATTTGCTACCCAATCATACTGATGGTGGGGTAAATGTAATAGATAGAAAGGTGGGGAGAAGAATCAAGACTGATATCGCAGAAGTAAAAACTCCTTTAAGATGAGTCTAGATTGAGATGGTAAAAAGGGGGTTGAGCATTTTGAAGCCTGAAGGGAGTTGTGAAAACTCAAGGAATTATTGTGAGTTCCATCATGAAAAGGGGCACAAGATCCAAGAATATGCAGAATTCAGAGCTTTGGTGCAAGGTTTGATGGACAATAAAGAGATAGAGTTCTATTAAGAAGCCAAAGAAGAAAGAAGCATATGTGCGTCAGAATCAACAACGAAGGTCCCAAAAGTTAATCATCCTGTGGTCATCATTTCACAACCCAAAAATAACAAAGTTAGAGTACAGACGACACCAAAGATCATAATTCAAAAATCGACGGTCTTCTCTTACCAAGATAGCAAAAGGGTCCCCTAGAATTATGATTGTAACGTGACAATCCCGGGAGTAGAAAACTCAGCAAGACTTCAAAAGAGGATCAAGATGTAGGTTTTTATATGCGTAGTGGAAGGCGTTATGATTTGGCAAATGCTCGAGCGGAACCCGTAAAAAAAAAGACCTTGTTGGTGGAGTAAAAGAAGAAAAAAGCAACCAGATCTGAGCCACTTGTCAATGAGCTAGTGAAAGAGGAGGAGGTCAAAGCATTCTTGAAATTTTTATAGCACAGCAAGTATTGCATTGTGGAGCAGTTGCATAAACAACCAGTATCTATACTAGCTTTACTCTTGAATTCGGAGGTACACCGAAGTGCATTAATGAAAGTGCTCAACGAGACGTGCGTGGCCAATAATATCTCTGTCAACAAACTAGATTGACTGGTCAATAATATAAGTGCCAATAAATTCATCTTCTTTAATGATGATGAAATACCACCAGGGGGTATAGGATCCACTAAAGCTCTGCACATCGCTACCATATGCAAGGGATACACATTGCCAGGGGTCCTGATCGATAATGGATCGGTACTGAATGTATTGCCTCTGTCCACACTTAACAGGTTACCTGTGGATAGCTCACACATGAAAGTATGCCAAAATATAGTGAGAACTTTTAACGGCACAGATAGGAGGGTCATGGGAAGAATCGAAATACCCCCTATTGATTGGCCCAACTACTTATGAGGTGGACTTCCTAGTAATGATATCAAGCCCTCTTATAACTGCTTATTGGGAAGACCATGGATACATTCGCTAGGGTAGTACCTTCATCGCTACATCAAAAGTTAAAACTAGTATCAGAGGGTCGACTGGTGACGATAAATACCGAAGAAGATATTATTCGCTGTTGTAACCAGTGATGCACCGTACTTGGAGACGAATGATGAGTCAATTGAATGTTTTTTCCAGTCTTTAGAGTTTGTGAATGCAACATTCATTACTGAGGGGAACCAGATTCCAATGCCAAAAATATCTAAGGCTACTAGGATGGGATTATAGTTAACAGTAGGAAAGGGGGCCTTACCTGGAAATGGATTAGGGAGGCATCTTTAAGAAAGAGTTGAGACTCTAATGTTGAAAGACAAGCACGATCGCTTTGGCTTAGGGTACAAGCTAGATGCAAGACAAAGAAAGAAGGAACTGGAAAAGAGACAAGAAAGAAGAAGGGCACGTGTGAGTGGGGAAGAAATCAAGTAGGAACCAATGATATTCCCTCACATATTCAAAACTTTCATATCGGGAGGGATTATTCATCTCGAACGGAGGACGCCAAGGAAAGTAAGTCTTGAAAAAATAATGGGAAATGTAAACATCAATGCCATACATGAAGAAATCACTGAAAGAAGGACCTTGTTAGATATCCGCCCTTATGAACCTGGAAGTGTTCTGAATAACTGGACTGTAGAAGAAATTCCTATAGTTTTTAGAGCTTACACAGAGTAATGTTCAAAACACACTTGTTGCTTTTAGCCTAGAAGCACTAAGAATTCCTTTGTAAAATATGCTTATGTTCAAACATCATTATGAAATACATATATAAGATCATTTTGAATAAATATCCTCTCACTCTTTTAGATTCTATCATTCTTTCTATCCGAATAATTATGTTAGTTTCTTTTATTCCTTGGACATTTGTTCCGAATCATTCTTTTATTTCATTCATAAGCATACCGTACAATTAATTATTCTTAAATTCATTCATTCTTTGTATATTCCTTTGTACCTATAATAGGTCCCCAAATATCAACGACATGAGTAACGCTGTTACGGAATTAGAATCTCCTTTTGAGCAAAACATGTATTTAGAGGGATCCCAAGACTTTGAAGATGACATAGACTGTGGCTTATCTCCGGACTTATTAAGAATGGTAGAATAAGAGGAAAAACAAATTTTGCCTCATGAAGAAACAGTAAATATTATGACCTTAGAAGAGGGAAAGGTGGTAAAAATTGGAGCATACATAACTGAAGAAACGAAGCGAGACCTCGTAGAGTTACTTTAGGAATTCAAAGATATCTTCGCGTGGTCATACCAAGATATGCTTGGGTTAAGCATTGAAATTGTTATACATCCCCTCCCCATAAAAGAGGATTGCAAGCCGTTTCAGCAAAAGCTCGAAGAATGAGGCCTGCCATTGTGCTGAAAATAAAAGAAGAAGTCAAAAAGTAGTTTAACGTCGAATTTTTGTAGGAAGTCAAATGCTCAGAATGGGTAGCCAACATTGTGCATGTCCCTAAGGAAGATGGGAAGGCACGAATGTGTGTAGATTATAGACACTTCAATAAGGCCAACCCAAAAGACAACTTTCCATTGCCTCACATTGATACGTTGGTGGAAAATACAGCAAGCTATTCGTTGTTTTCCTTCATGGATGGCTTCTTGGGATACAATCAGATAAAAATACATCCTGGAGACATAGAAAAGACTACCTTCATAACATTGTAGGGTACATTTTGTTATAAGGTGATGCCGTTTGGGTTGAAAAATGTAGGAGCGACATGTCAAAGGGCCATAGTGACCTTGTTCCATGATATGATTCACAAAAAAAATTAAAGTTTATGTCGATGATATGATTGCAAAGTCCCGAACAGAAATTAAACACACACAAGTTTTGAGGAAGTTGTTCTTGAGACTGAGGAAATTCCAGTTAAAGCTCAATCCAACAATATGCACTTTTGGAGTTAGATCGGGAAAATTGTTAGGCTTCGTAGTCAACAGGAAGGGAATCGAGATTGACTCAGAAAAAGTCTAGGCTATACAAGAATTGCCTCCGTCGCGCACTCAAAAAGAAGTCTAAGTTTTCCTAGAAAGGTTGAATTATATTGCTCGGTTCATTTCATAATTAACTGAGAAATATGATCCCATATTTCGTCTTATCAAGAAACACAATCTAGGCATGTGGGATGATGAATGCTAGAAAGCTTTTGATAAGGTTAAACAATACTTGTCAAGCCCTCAAATATTATCACCTCCCTGCCCAGATAGGCCATTAATCCTATATTTGACAATGTTTAGCAACTCTATGAGATGTGTGCTGGGTCAACACGATGATTCAGGAAGAATAGAAAAGGCGATATACTACCTCAGTAAGAAATTCACTGAGTGTGAAATGAGATATTCGCCAATTGAGAAATTATGTTGTGCCTTGATTTGGATAACTCGAAGGTTGAGGAAATACATGCTGTACCACACGACATGGCTAATCTCGAAGTTTGACCCTCTAAAATACATGGTGGAGTCAACCGCTTTGAACAGAAAGATGGCTAGACGGCAAATTCTCCTTTCTGAATTCGACATAGCTTATGTGAGCCAAAAAGCCGTGAAAGAAAGCGCAATAGCATATTTTTTGGCCAGCAGAGCTTTAGAAGAGTATGGGCCTCTAAACTTTAACTTCCCCAATGAAGAATTAATGTATGTGGCAGATACTGAAGAAGACACTACAAAAGATCACCTTTGGAAATTGAACTTCGATGGAGCATCAAATGCTGTAGGTAATGGAATTAGGGCAGTCTTGGTATCCCCAAATGGAGATAATTATCCATTACATGCGCAGAATATGAAGCATGTATCATAGGACTCCGTGCTGTCATAGAATGCAAGATTAGAGCGCTGGAAGTATATGGAGATTCTGCACTGGTGATCTACCAAATAAAAGATGAATGGGAGACAAGAGACCCCAAATTGATCAATTATCGAAGGATAGTTTTGGGTTAATTGAGGAGTTTGATAACATTACTTTCAATTATCTCCCACGATATGAAAACCATATGGCATATGCTTTGGTCACTCTGGCTTCCATGATCAAAGTGAACAAACAAAAGGATGTAAAACCCATTCAAATGAGTATTTATGAGGCCCCAGCTCATTGTTACAATGTGAAAGAAGAAGAAATATATGATCACCCCTGGTACCACGATATATTACGGTACGTAAGAAACCGTGAATACCCTAAATAGGCAATTGAGAACAAAAAGAGGACGTTGAAAAAACTAGCTTGTGACTACGTCTTAGATGGAGAGATCCTGTACAAAAAAAGAAAGGATCAGGTACTATTGAGATGTGTGGATGTTGTTGAAGCTAAGAAAATTCTGGAAGAAGTCCATGAGGGTGTTTGTGGAACACATGCCAATGGTTTCACAATGGCTAGACAAATTATGAGATTCGGGTACTATTCGTCTACCATGGAAGGAGACTGCATAAATTATGCTAAGAGATGTCATAAATGCCAAATTTATGGAGACAAAATTCATGTACCTCATTCGCCTTTGCATGTTATGACTTCTCCATGGCCTTTTTCTATGTGGGGCATGGATGTCATCGGGCCGATCTCTAAAAGCTTCAAATGGGCATCAGTTCATCTACGTAATCATCGACTATTTCACTAAGTGGGTAAAGGCTGCTTCATATGCCAGCGTTACTAAAATGCCTGAGAGGATCATATCTGACAATGCATTAAACTTAAACAACAGCACAATCACAAAGTCTGCAGTCAATTCAAGATCAGACACCACAATTTATCACTGTATAGTCCAAAAATGAATGGTGCATAGAAGTAGCTAATAAAAACATTAAGAAGATTGTGGAGAAAATGGCTGAAACTTATAAAGATTTGTACGAGAAGTTACCATTTGCTCTTTATGCTTATCGAACATCAGTCAGAACTTCTACCGGGGCAACTCCTTTCTCATTTGTCTATGGAATGGAAGCAGTGTTACCCCTCGAAGTTGAAATTCCTTCTCTTCGAGTCTAGTCAGAGCTAAAGTTAGATGAAGCAGAATGGATCTAGTCTCGGTATGATCAGTTGAACTTGATTGAGGAAAAAAGGCAAAGGGCTATTCGTCATGGTCAGATGTACCAAAAGCGAATGATGCGAGCTTATGACAAAAAAGGTTCACCCAAGAGAATTTTATGAGGGGGACTTGGTATTGAAAAAGATTCTCCACATACAAAAGGATTTCAAAGGGAAATGGATGTCAAATTGGGAAGAACCTTATGTGGTAAAAAAGGCTTTCTCCGAGGAGCACTGATTTTGACCGAAATGGATGGGAAAAACTTGCCCAATCCTGTAAATTCAGATTCAGACAAGAAGTGAAAACCCGCAAAGGGCGCTTTGAGACTTTCTAAAAAAATAAAAAAATAAAAAACAGAGAGGCCAAGGTGAAAACCCGCAAAGGGCGCCTTAAGACTAAAGGGGTTTTTGAGTCGAAAACCCGAAAAGGGCGGCTCAAATTGTAATCAAAGAAAGGGCATGCGGTGATCTTGCTATACCTGAATTATAAGGAATGAGAGATGTTACGTCTTGGGGCATCAACAAAGTACTCTTGATCTCCTAAACACATATTGAGCTTAAAATAATCTTCAAAAAGTCCGTGCAAAGAAGCTCAAGCTGCGATATTTGAGGCACCTATTTCTTTTCCCCTTACTATTTTGTATCCTAGCAATGTTTTCTTTCTTTAATTAAACCATTCTTTTCAGGTTTTGTTCTTGATAAATTCCAATTTTGTCCATCATTATGATCATTTTCAAGCATTTTGTATTGAAATAATGATTAATGGACTAATAATATTTCACAAAAAGAGTTTTGCATATTACTCTAGAAACTTCTAAATAGTACGAGAACCTGAAACAGGACTATTATTTAAAACTCAATAAGCCTAAGGGTTGGAAATATTTTAAAAGGAAACTCTAAATAGTGACCATTTCTTCGAACTTTCTGTCAAAAATGTTGGTTGAACAAAAAGACAGGATATTACGTTAGTGATACAACCTTGAAGAACACCGAGCAATGATAACCCTAAGTATTAAAAAAGGGATCATTCTCATGGCATCCTACATTCATGCAAAACATATTAGTTAGGAGCATTCGATTCATTCTGATCATTGCATCCTAACCATTATGCATTTAAGGATCATTCTCATTCTGCATACATTTAGTTAGGAGCATTCGATTCATTCAGATCATTGCATCCTAATCATTATGCATAAGCATAAGTCCATAAATCGATTCAACAGGTAATGTTCCCTAGAGGACAGTGTAACAAGATCGGTGAATCCACAAATCCCATATCCCTAAAGTTGCAATGGGATGGATTCAAGTCAAGATAGCAAATCTTATTTCCCTAAAGACGCAGTGGAACAGATTAAAGCTACAGTAGATCTTATCTTCCTAAAGTTGCAGTGGAGCAGATTGAAGCCACAGCCTTGTTTCCCTAAAGTTGCAGCAAAGCAAACTAAAGATAGCAAATCTTATTTCCTGAGCGTTGTAGTGGAACAGATTAAAGTTATAGACTACGGTGGATCTTATCTTCCTAAAGTTGCAGTGAAGTATATTGAAGCCACCAGCCTTATCTCCTTGAAGTTGCAGCTGAGCAGACTGAAGACAGCAAATCTTATTCACCTGAAGTTGCAGTGGAGCAGATTAAAGCTACGAATCCACAAGTCCTATACCTCTAAAGTTGTAGTAGGTCGGATCAAATCCACCATGGTAAATCTCATTTCCCTGAAGTTGCAGAGGAGCAGATTGAATCCATTACCCTTATCTCCCTGAAGTTGTAGTGTAGCGAATTGAAGATAGCGAATCTTATTTCCCTAAAGGCGCAGTGGAACAGATTAAAGCTACGGCAGATCTTATCTTCCTAAAGTTGCAGTGGAGCAGATTAAAGCCACAGCCTTGTTTTCCTGAAGTTGCAGCAGAGCAGACTAAAGATAGCAAATCTTTTTTCCCGAGCGTTGTAGTGGAACAGATTAAAGCTATAGATTACGGCGGATCTTATCTTCCTGAAGTTGTAGTGAAGTAGATTGAAGCCGCCAGTCTTATCCCCCTAAAGTTGCAGTGGAGCAGACTGAAAACAGCAAATCTTATTTCTCTGGCATTGCTAAAAAATAGATTAAAACTACAGATTGCGGCGGATCTTATCTTCCTGAAGTTGCAGTGAAGCAGATTGAAGCCACCAGCTTTATCTCACTGAAGTTACAGCAAAACAGACTGAAGACAGCAAATCTTATTTCCTAGGCGTTACAGTGGAACAGATTAAAGCTACAGATTATGGTAGATCTTATCTTTCTAAAGTTGTAGTGAAGCAGATTGAAGCCACAAGTTTTATTTCCCTGAAGTTGTAGTAAAGATTAAAGTTACAAATCTTATACCGCTGAAGTTGCAGTAGGTCGGATCAAATTTACTAAACCTTATCTCCCTGAAGTTGCAGCGGAGTAGACTGAAAATAACAAATCCTATAGAGTGAAGATAGCAAATCCTATCTCCATAAAGTTGCGGTGGAGTAGATTGAAGCTACAAGTCTAATTTCCTTGAATTGGATCGAAGCACTAGTTCTTATGCTCCTGAAGATGCAGTGGGATTGAATGAAGCTACTCGAAGAAAAAGGCACCAAAACAAGTAGAGACTCAGCGAGGCCGAGCAAAATTAGCCCTTTTAAAATCTTGTCTCTATTCCAGTTACATGATAATGAGCAAAGAGGGGCAGCTGTAATTGGCCTATTTTGCCCGGGACCAATTAACCATATTAACTATATTAAAAACAAAAAAAAAACATTAATAAAACCCAAATAATAAAGTCCAATAACAGTCCATTTTTACAAGACTAATGATAAACCCACTACTAACCTTAGGCCCAATCAGCCCAAAAACCTAAACCGAATCACAAATCAGAAAACCTAGAACCTTCAATAGCCTTCCCCTACACGCGCGCCGAAGCCTCACGCCAGCAGAGCACTCGGGCTACCCAGCCTCCACGACGTTTTCACCTATGAAGCAAAACAGAAAACACAACAGAAAATAGCAGAGAAAATAGAAGGAAAATGTTGTATTTCATTTTTATTTTATTTTTTTAACTTCGGCTATAAAAAGTCGAATAAAACCTGTTGTACGCCTACGATTTTTACGAAGATACAAAATCAATACGAAAATCAGAGAATAGATTTGGAAAGGTTTCCTTCTTTTCTTTTCTTTTCTTTTTCTTTTCTATTTTTCTTCGAAGCAACTTATACATTTATAAAGATTTTTTTAAATACTAAAATACAAAGAAAAGAAAAAAAGAAAAAACTCACTGTTTTGATTTTCTACCATCACAAGACGGTGGTAGACGGCCAAAATCCCTACCGAACTTAGGCCGAAGTTTGGTCGGAGAAAGGGAGGGGGAGAGAGTCTTTTTTATTTTTTTTTTTTTTTTTTTGAAGAAAGGGTTTCAAATGAAAAAAATCTGATTTTTTTAACTTTTATAACAGTACCAAAACGGTGCCGTTTTGGCTCTAAGCCTTCACACACAAAACGGCACCGTTTTCCCCCTCAACTCACTTGTTGACCCGACTCGGGGAAATATCCGCGTGTTTTGTGGAATTGGGCTATTTGTCGTTTTAGCCCTTCCGCATTTTTATTTTTCTTAATTTAGTTTTTCTTTAATGTTAATTTGCCCCAGTAATTTTCTTGCTAATTCATTTTAGTCCCCCTTAATGCTGCACGTTTTAGACAAGGAGAATAATTTTCTAATTAGTCCCTATCCCTTTGTGGCGCGTTATAATTCTGTCCTTTTGCCTTATTTTATTTATGTTTTTGCCCTAAAACTTTATTTTTGTTTTCAATTTAATCCTTTTAGTCATTGTTACTATTTTATTATTAAAATATATTAATTTAAAATTCTTGTTACTATTATTACTAGTATTATTTTTATTATTATATTATTATTATTGATATTATAATATTTTATTACTATTATTACTATTATTTTTATTATTAATATTATTATTTTTATTACTACTACTATTACTATTATTATTATATTATTAAATTAATATTTTATTTATATTTATATTTTTATTTACTATTTATTTATCAATTATTATTTTGTATCCTTTTATTTGCTTTCAAATATTAGAATAGTTATCTTATTATTTTCACTATTATTACTATTTTCATTATGATTATTATTATTACTCTTATTTGTTCATTTATACTATTATTATTTGTTTATTAACATATTTTTATTATAATTTATTATTATTGTATTTTTGTTACCTTTAGTATTATTTTATTATCTTTGAGCTATTGCACATAATATTAATTTATTTATTTATTCGCTATTAGCTTTTATTTTATTTATTTGTTTTTTTAACTTTTACCTATTATTTTATATAAATTATTTGTTTTAGCTTTTATTTATTTTTGCCTTTATTATTGTTATTTATATTGTTACCCTTATTTTTATTCTATTATGCGTGTGTACTATAATTCATTTTCCATTTTACTATGATCATATTATATTTTATCCGACGCATTAAAATTTTTGTTTTGAAATAAGCAAATACTCTGCGTTCTAATATTCAAAAGAAATCGTGCCCTAACTTACTGGGTTTCAATTTTTCTCATCGAGTCTAAAGAATTAATTATTTTTAAATTAAAGCATAAGCTAAATAAAAACTTATTCTCGAGAATTAAAAAATGTTGTGTCCTAACTCACTAGATGTGACATTTTGTTATCTCGAGATAAGAATTTCCAAAAACAAAGGCAATATTCTGTATTTGGAATTTTGAGAAATTGTACCCTAACTTACTAGGTTCTGATTTTTCATTTGACCTAAATGACCAAACATCCTTCTTAAACTTAAATGTACGAGTTTTAAATGTCAAAAGACAAGCTTAGTTTCGAGGATTCGAGATGTCGTATCCTAACTTACTGGGTATGATATTTTACTCCTTCGAGATAAGCGGGTCTCAGCATCCAATTTAATTTATTCAAGTTCTTTTAACAAAGAGGATCGTATTTTAAAATCTTTTTCAAATTTTCAACAACAAGACGTTAATCAATCAATTCGGTACCAATTTTGGGCGTTACGAGGGTGCTAATCCTTCCTCGTGTGTAACCGACTCCCGAACCTATTTTCTCTAATTTTGTAGGCCAAAATCATTGTTTTAATAAATCAAAATATTTTAACGGTCAATCTCAAGGTGACCCAGTCGCACCTCAAAAAAAAATTGGTGGCGACTCTATTTTATCTTTCAAAGTCGACCCCGTTTAACAAAAAAAAAAATGGTTTCGACACACCACATAGGATAATGTAACATGGCCAAATAAAAAAAAAATCTTAGCTTTTAGTAATCTTATTACTAGAGAGAATCTTACATATTCATATGCCCAAGTGTGTTAGAGGGTTTTTTCCATTTTCTCTTTTCCTACAACACAAGTATAGTATTCTTTTTGCCTTTCGTGTAATCTTTTATTTAGAAATGAAAAGGTTTAATATATATATATATATATATATATATATGGAGATACTTGAACTTAGAAAATTGTAACGACTTGTTACCTATTTTTTTTTACCTAAATTTGGAAATCGTAAGCCAACTTAGTACTTTTCTTAGGTATCTAACTAACACCATTAAAATATTTTGACATGGCACTAGAAACCAATAGCATGGGGACACATGGTAGCCTCACATTTTGACACGTAGAAAAAATTATAAAAAAAATTATACTTTTTTACCTAAGGGAATGAACATGTACAACAATTTGTCCAAATTCATTCTAGAATACTTTTTTAATATGTTTATATATTTAATTTTTTATAAAATATATAAAATATGGAAATAAAATAAAATTTTATAAAATATTAGAAATATTATTTGACACTAGAATTAATTTGTACAACAAATTGACCACATCCATTCAAACATGTACAACTACTTGTCTAGATTCATTCCAGACATGTTTTTGAGTAATTTTACATATTTTCATTATTTCATAAAATATTAGATTTTATATTATTATTATGAAATTAAAAACATATAAAAATCTTAAATTTATAAAAATATATTATTTCACATCAGATTTTATAAAATATATGTCCAAATATATATAATATAATTTATATAAAATATAAAAATGTATAAAACATCCAATTTTATATTTTTTTAATTTAATCATTAATGTCACATCAGCATAGATTAATATGGCTGAAGTGCCAAATAAAATTAAAGTTCAGGTATTAGTTAAGTCCAAAAGAATTAGGTAAAAATTAAATGCAAGTGACCAAGTTATATATTAACCCAAATGAAAATTACTATTATTAGTAGTTCAACAGTTAGGAGCAAATTACTAGGAAAAGAGAGGCATATTTTGCATGGATTTCGCTTTGCTTTAACTCTCTATATGGGTCACTCATTCTCTTAAATGATACATAATGAAAAGTTCTCCAAATTACTATTATTCTAACTCAATTGGATAATCACAAACACCCAAAACCTTAATGGAATTTTCATTGAGATGTGCAAGTGTGCTAGTGCCATTCCCTTTTAACAACAACAAGAGAAATAGAGGGTTACTAAGAGCTCAACTCAGCGATGAAAATGACCCACTGCTCCGATTAGCCATCAATTCAGCTTCTCTTCGTCTTCAAGAGACTCAGAGACGAGGCAACCAATACTACATTATCAAATTTCCATTTCTCTTTCCCTTCTTGCTATAAACTTAATAGTCTTTTTTCTGTCAATGTCTATACAGAGCCTCTTTTTATGGATCCATATGCTGGATGCCTTGTTCCACCTCACACTCGGTTGAATTTTGAGAACTCATCGAAACATTATTGCTTTGCAACCAAGTTCATAGATGACAAGCTGCTTCGCACAGTAAACCATATGGATGGGCTTAAACAGGTATTTTCACTAAATTTGAGGTTGAATGAAATATTGTTACGTTACCCAATTGTAGCAAAATATTGAAACTCTTTTTGGCTACAAAATTTTAGGTTGTGCTTTTTTCAGATGGAATGGATACTCGACCATATAGACTTAACTGGCCAAGCTCAACCATCATATTCGATATATCTCCTGAAAGAGTCTACCAAAATGCAATTGAAAAACTTCAAGGTGCACAATTCTTGGGACTTATTTTGCATATTTTGCTACATGTTTATTTATTAATTTGTTTAATTATATCTTCCTAGATGTTGGAGCTAAGATCCCAAGAAGTTGTTTGTTTCTTCATGTTCCATTGGAATCTTCTAATATTCAAGAAGCATTGCATATGAAAGGCTTTAATGGAAACCGTCCAAGCATATTGGCTATCCAGGTTATAAAAGGCTTTTATGTTTATTAGTTGAAATTGTTAGAAAACCTTGTGTTGCGAGTCAGAAAATTAAGCAGATTTAGATAATGACTTGAGGCGTGAAATTTTCTTCAAGGTTTTAAGTTTATTGATAGGATACAACAAATCATAAACAACGAAAATTAGAAAAAGTGAAAATGGAATTATTGAGTCTGATATAGGCCTTGTATATACTTTTCATCAAAGTATGTGTCATTTAGATATATCTTATGCCACAAGTCAGGGCGGATCGTTATAAGGGTCTAAAGAGCCTTGGTCCCCCAAAATTTTGAGAAATTTTGATTATTTTTTTCTTTAAAATTTTAATTAGCCCCCTGCTAAATTTTTAGAAAATTTCACTTCTCTCTTAAAGTTCTTACAAAATTTTAATTAGACCCCAATTTTAAAAAAAAAGGTTCTCATTAAACTCTTAAAATATTTAAAAATTTTATTAGGACCCTAAAACTCGTCCTCAGCTATGTTCTAACATAACAACCACAAGCTAAGATTTTCCGTAACATAATAACTTTCCATAAGAAAGTTTGTTTCTTTGTTTCAAAACTTATCGAACATAATGAGCACCGACTATGTTTTCTTATAACATAAAACTTCCCATAAAAACCACCAAACTCAAGCCTAAAATGCCTTAATACATCTTTTGCCCCAATTATAAAAATTGGTTATTTAATTTCTTTAAATTATATGTTTGATAGAAATGTGGGGTTACTAACTTTCCAAACTACAACCAGAAACTTCTAAACAACAACTTTGTGAAGGAATTTTTTTTCTCTTACATGTTATTGGTAGGGACTACCTTTGATGACTTTGGCGAGTTTCAAAGAGATTTTACTGACAGTAAGTGGTATGGCAATGGATGGATGTCTATTCTTGGGAGAGTTACCTGCATGGTTAGCCGAAACTAAAATTGGTACTAAGGTTTGTTGTTTGTGTTCACATATTATTTGTATTTTATCGGTCAATACTTTAAAATTGTTTGTCATTGAAGGTCTCTTTTTGTGTGTGTTTACAGTGTAGAACAGAGGAGTGGATGGACAATCTTTTTATGAGCAATGGTTTCAAGGTAAACATGGTTAGCTACCATAAAGTAGCTAAAAGTTTAGGTAAGGCATTGAAGCCAGGAGATCACAAGTACATTCTGTTTGTTGCGGAACAATTGCGGTTTTCTGATGATCAGGTGTGTAACTACTTGTTTTTATTTCAAATTTTCACATCATAATGCATTAGTTTATTTTCATGATGCACATATTCATATAATTTGAGGTTCATTAACTGACTTTTTTTGGGGTTATTTTGAAAAGATGGAAACTTGGAAGATAGAATCTCAGAGGGTGGAGGAAGATAGAAAGGGGGAAGATTTTGAATAGCTCTATTATGTAAATACAATGAATTGTTTTTGGTTTTCATTTTCCTTCAGTTTCTCTTCTTTATATTTTATTATTTCTTGCAAATTTTTGAGTTCTACATGATCATTTAAATTGAACTCTTCTTATGGTTTTTTTTTTTTTGAAAAGAAGTACATTCATTGAATACTTCGAAATAAAAGAGATGGCAGAGTCTTACAAGGACAACAAAAACGATTTGATGATAACAAAGTAAGATAAATGAATACAGCCACTAGTAAACAAGAAAAGAGAATAAGGCTTGAGGTCAAAGCCTTAAACCAAGTCTAACTTTAAGACCTTTCATACATCAATCACTAGTAACATCCTTTTGATGTGGTAGAACACTGGTTTCTTTCAAGTGATTAGCTATAGGCGAGAAGACAGAGGACATCAATTTCATACAACAATAAGTTCACTCAAAAAAAAAAAAAGGAACAACATCAAATATCAACAAAAGCTTGGGGATTTACTTAAAACGTATCTTAGGCAGCCCGAGTTCGAACCCATGCCATCCATGCTCACAATCAGCAGAAGGATGTCTCCATTTTTCTCCTTGATATTCTTGAACTTTTTGATTGTTTATGTTCTTTTTTTCTTCCTTAAAATGATGACAGTAAGTTAGCTTAAATCCAAGTCAAAGGATCTTGAGAAAATAAAATAATAAAAAAAGCAAAATCCAAACTAATGACATGGGAGTGCTTCAAACTCCTTAATCAATTCAAATGACAGGATAATAATCAAACAGGGAAGAATTAAATTAACTCAAAAAAAAAAAAGAAACCCTACTAGTTGAGAGACTAGAGGAAAACCTTTTTACGCATATCATAAGTTTTCTTTAGAAATTACTAGTTACTACTTCCACATGCATGTATCATTATTGTTGTAACAACTCAAACTCTAGTGATGTCAGAAATGTAATTTCGGAATTCCATTTCCATAAACGGAGTTAGTATAAAAATATATTGAAGTTCAGTTAAGTAATTTAGCCGAAAAAATGGTCAATTAAGGTTCAAGGACTAAATTGTAAAAGTCCAATCGTTATTTAGTTTTAATTAAAAAAAAGCTTAGGGAACTATATAACAATTATCTAAAGGGCTTACATGGTTATTTAACCATTTTTTTTTTTCATATTGATAGTGGGAAATGATGATGATCACCATTAATTTATATAATTAAGATTTATGGAAAATAAAGATGATTAATTAAAGCTAATTAAATCTTAAACTAAGTATAAATATAACATAAGTGGGAGATGACAACATTGTCATCTACTCTCTTAGCCAACTGTCCACCATTGAAGAAAAACAAAGAAAGAAAAACTTGGTTTTCAAACAACATTCAACCATTAACCAAGTAAGTCCCTAAGTTATTTTTCTTTGTTTTTTATAGATTTATTATCATGGGAGCTAGATTTAGCTAGCCCATATATCAATTTGTTCAATTGTTGAAATTTTAGCAAGTTGTCATTGTTGATAGAAATTAAGCTTAGAGAAATTGATGAATTAGGCTTGAAATTGATAGAAATTAAGCTTAGATTATGATAAGGACTAAATTGTAAAGCTTAATAAGCTTGGTTGTTAACTTTGTTACATTAGGGATTAAACCTAACGTCTGTAATAGCCCAAATTAATATTTACGAGCCAAATGCACTTTTAAAATATTTTTGAAATAGTAAATTGTGTTTTATAAAGATTTATTTGGTCAAGAAATCGAGAAAAGAGGTATCGAGATCTCGTGTTATAAACTGAGTCAAAATATTTTTATGAATATTTACGAATGTCAATAAGTGGTATAAAAATTTCGTTAGGAAATTTTGACGTTTGGGTGGTTGATAAAATAAAAGGACTAAATTGAAAAAGGTGCAAAAGTTGCTAGAAGGATTAAATAGCTTAATTGTCAAATGTGGAAGGACCTAAAGTGAAAATAAGCCCAAAAGAGATATTTTGGGCGGCAATAGCTGAGAAAAATCAGGAAATGGCTGAAATAAGGGTAAAATTGGAAAATTGTCAAAATTAGTTAAATAAATATGGGACCAAATTGAATATCTAGAATTCTCTTCATTTCTCTTCATTTTCATCAGCTGAAAAATAGTCATGGAAGAGGGTTCAAGCTGGTTTTCATACTCTGGCTTCATGTAAGTTTAATTCTTGCTTTCTCCTTGAAATTTCTATGTTTTTGAACTTTTACAATTGAGTCCAACTTAGTATGTCATTAGTTTTTGATTCTATGGCAAATTTTTAAAGTTTCTATGGATGAGTGCTGGAATAATATGATGAATAATTATAGAATTGAAGCTTTAATTTTGATATATGGTGATTTTATCAAGTAAAATTGATGGAAATTGGTTTTAGGACCTAATTGTGAAAGAGTTGAAATTAAGGCCTAATGTTAAAATTCTGATTTTCAAAGGTTATGAAGTAGTTTAAAATGATAGAGAAAAGTATTAAATGAGAAAATTAGCTCAATTGAGGGTTAATTGAGCAAGGACTGAATTGTATGAATTGTGGAATTTGGGACAAAATAGAAATCAACATGTTACTCTAAAGCAGTTTTGGATAGCAGCAGTTGTCTAACTTTGAAAAATCACCAAAATGGTAGAAATTGAATTAGAAGTTGAGTGAGATATATAATTAAAGCTTGTTGAGTCTATTTTCATATAAAAGAAATAGAGCAAGCAAAGGAAGTCTACATTTTAAGATATTTAAATTTTGGTAAGACTGGTTTAGAATAACTTCGTGAGCCCTGTTGTTATTTTATAAATTCACTAAAAATTGTACAAAAATAATTATGCATTATAATTTATATTTATGTATTACTTAGTGAGCTTATTTTCATTAGAAATAATCGGAAACACTATATGAAAATTGTACTATGAGATAATTGATTTTTAGTGAAGAGAGGTCGAGCAGAGGACTGTGTAACAGGGAGAACTTAACTAATAAATTTTACTAATTGGCCATACCAAAATTTTGGAAATATTATGGTAAGAAGATATGTGAGTCTAGTTTCAAATAAAATTTACGGATCTTAATTTGGAGTTCTGTAGCTCAAGATAAAAATAATAGTGACTATGACACGGATGGATGACTTGAATATTCACATAAGTAAATAGTGAAAATTATAGATAATGTTACTTACAAGTGTGTTGTTTATACTAAGGATGTGGATGGAGAGGAGGAGGAGGAAAATAATAAATGAATGACTTGTGTATAAATTGATCACATGCTCGATTATAATTGATAAACGTTGAGGTAGAAATGATATAATGTTTTATTTCAAATATTTATTATGAAACTAAGATTATCGTTATGGTATAAAAATCGAATTGTAAGTTCATGTAACTTGAATTATATTCTTAAATGCTTGAAATGTATGTTATTGATATGAATATAATTTGAATGTTTATTGTATGAAAGTTGATGAAACATTGATATATTTGATAAAAAGTGGAAGAAATCCGGTTGAATGAAAGGAAAATCCGATGGATCTCGAAAAGGAATTGACGGTAAAAGGATCTAGCCGGACGGGTGATCCTATCCGATATAGCCCTCCCGAAGAATATGTGTGAAAAGGATCTAGCCGGACAGGTGATCCGATATAGCTTGACGGTGATCCCGATATAGCCCTCCGAAGAATATGTGGAAAATGGATTTAGCCTTGACGGTAATCCAATTAGGGTCTCAATTTACCTGGATCGGTATTCAGATCAAACTCATTAGAGTAATTGTCACATAGGATTTAGCCTGACCGTAATCCCGACAATACTCTATGAGTTTATATTACTGAGGATTTAGCTCGATCGGTAATCCATTGTAAGGATGAGGTTCATGGAGTGTGCTCTCTTACAGGATTTAGCCTAGACTGGTAATCCCATTGTAAGGATGAGGTTCAAGGAGTGTGCTCTCGAAATGGAAATGTGCCCACATGAACATGAATTGACGGACTGGATTTGTACACTAAAGTGTACTTCGAAAATCCATCGAAATTCCAAGTAATTCAACGGATAAATATGAAAAATATCAAGGGAATGGAAATTATGATATATATATTATGTGATATAAGGAAATACGAGTTGATGAGACATGAACGTAGAACTTGGTTGTGAATGAGTTCATTTGTGATTATATATTTGTACATCCTTGAGTCTATTATCTGTATGAATTGGTATTCCAAATGAGTTAATGAGAAGAGTTCTAATATGAAATAATCTTAATTCTAAATGAAATATTATGAAAACGTATTTGAAATACATTGGTATGTCTTGTATATGTTATTTGAGTTCATAATGTGTAAAGTAATGTATGTGGAAATATGAGATGATGATACTGTACATGGAATTTATTGGTGGATACGTACATCCAAATTTATATGATAGATTGTAGTGAACATTGAAATTGGGCTCAATAAGTGATTTGTCACTTTAAATTGTGATTGGCAGGAAGGATTAGCGAATTGCATGTTTGTGAATTGTTACGTGTATTTGTCAAAATACGAGGAAATGATGGTAATTGATACATGGAAATATGAGACTATACATATAAAAACATGGAATATGTTTGATAAATGTGTTCATTCATAATTATAGAATTGTGCATCTCTAGTGCACTATATGTGTAAAGATGATGTTTCAAATGATTTGATAAGTAAAACTCAAATATGAAGTAGTTTGAAACCAAGATAATTTGTTATAAAAATATATATGAAATACAGAGGTGTGATTGTTATATGTTATATGAATACATAGTGTGAAAAAGTATAAGTACAAGAGAATTTAATGAGAATTGAGCCCATATACATTTCTTGTTATTTATATGAAGTGTACGACTAACAAATGGTATTAAGTATAAGGCTCAATTGAATATCTTAAATTGGTTTTTGTATTTATTAAATGTGGGTGAAGAATGAGGATCAAATGAGTGAGAAATATGGCTTGGAAAATAGCCTAATTTGGGAAAATTAACTTTACCCACTACCTAGCAACACGGCGTGTACTAAGGCCGTGTGACTCAAGTTCCTTCATAGACGCAAGTCAAAGAGTTATCTGACCAGAGGCACGGCCATGTAAGCCACACGGGCTCTGGAGCTTTGTAAATGAGATAAACTTAGGATTTTGCAAAAATTTCGTGTTACAACGTCGATAATGAAAATATAGAACGATCGCAAAGCAATAAGAAAGAAAAATAAAATACACAAATTTTATGTGAAAACCCTTTCAAGAAAAAACCACGGATAGAGGAGAAGAAAATTTAGTAATGTTGAAAATCGAATGATATAAGAGGAATTTCAACTGCGTCTACTTAAAGGTTGAAAAACCTTATTCTAATCAATGTCAATAGAAGAAGTGTAATTCTATACGGATTATACTTGTGCAACACATTCCAGCGGCAGCGACCGTCGGCCTTAAGACCTACACAAACCCTTAGTTTTGCCACTGTATTTTATTTTAAGAAGTATTTGTGTTACACAACTCTAACAAGGACCAAATTGAATAAAGTGAAAACCTTTCATGAAATTATGCTATGTATAGAAATTATGGCATCCCTAATGAATGAATGTGAAATCAAATTTTAATCCAAAACTATATATCGAAACATATGTATACCCCGAGTTTAAGGACTAAATTGAATAAATTCAAAATATGTTTGATTTTGTATTTAAATGTGAATTGGATGAAAATTGATATCGTTTATCTATAGTACGTAGCTAAAGACGTCGTCAAGCCGTCGAAAGGAAAAGGAAAAGTGAGAGTCATCGACAAGTGATGCAAAATTTCAATTTGTACTTTTATGATTCGAGATCACTCCATTTATATACATACATATACATGTTTGTTGCATATTAACTATTAAGGTAAGATTATTACTTGTCTTGAATTGAATTGTGTGATGGTATTGAATGTCGAGATTGTGAACTGGTCTGAGCATAGTAGAAGCGAGTATCATACGAATTGCTAAATGACATGTGATATGTGACATGAGTTGTTGATGGAAATGGCATGGAACTATGATATTGATTTATATATGATGGCTTCGACTATTGAGTATTGGATTGGATTTAATTTAGCATATACGATATTGATACAAACTGTGATGTGCGGATATGATGTGTATTGATTCAGTGGTTAGTGGTTACCCTACTAACAATACCGAGTAGAGATGAGTTAGTTGGCATGCCTTAGGATCGAAACCATCATTTTCAGGCCATCCAGGATGGTAGGATATGCAAATAGTGAAAACTATCATTTCTAAGTCACTCGGGATGGTAAAATGTGAAAATAGTGAAAACCATCATTGTTGGGTCATTTAGGATGGTAGAATATCGAAATAACGGAAACCATCATTGTCGGGTCATTCGAGGTGGTAGAATATACAGATAGTGAAAGCCATCATTGTCGGGTCATCCGGGATGGTAGAATATCAAAATGTGTGAACCAACATTGTCGGGCCACCCGGAATGGTAAAACATTCAAACTCTAAAAGTCATCATTGTCGGGCACCCCGGGATGACATGAGTAGAATAAAGGCTATAGAATGTTGATGAAATTGGTACATTATGTATTCACACATATGAAATATGCATATGGTTCGTATAAATATAGTCGTGAATAATATTTGGCATTCGATACATGAATGGTAATCCAAATGGTTTTAATTTGATCATATGTTGATTGTATCTTATTTATGTTAATGTTTTCGTATTATTAAGTTGAATCATGAAAGTGCCACTAAGACTTTATCGCTCAACTTACAGTTTGTTTATTCCATATATAGGTTTAGGTAAATTTTTTAGATCTGAGACGTGATTTAACATCCATCCAATGATTCTCGATTCAACAATGTTTGTATAATACTTTTTATTTTAATATATGTCATGTAACTAAGGTTGAGTCGATTGTGTATTGTAAATGGTAAAATCAAGAGTTTGAATAGCTATGTCACATGAAATATATATATGAATGGTAGTGAATTAGAATGGGACATATGTTGAATTACCAATTGAAATGGTATTGAAATGGTAAGAATGTTGAATTGGTTGATTTGGTATACAAATTGATTTGGATGAATGTTTTGATTAGGTACCATTTGGACCTTTTGGAAACAAACGGCCACGTCGCAACATCAAACCCTTGTCATCACGACAAGAAATTGTTAGTGAGTTGCACCACGACGAGGAACTCCCAAAATCACGACGTCAACCTGATAGTTTTACAATTTTACAATTTAGTCCTAATTCGACCTCGGGTTATCAAAAGAGTTTTCGTAAGCTCGTATAATACTCGAAAATGATGGAAAATCACATTGATATTGAATAATATTGTTAATGGCATATATGAAAGGGTACATTGAATTGTAGTTGCTTCGGCAATGGATGTGGCATCTCATAGCTCGAACTCAGTGATCGGGTCGGGTATGGGGTGTTACATTTAGCGATAGCAGAACTACAGGTTTAGCTTATTCTCGAACTAAATCCAGCTCGAGATTGAGTCTAAAGGTACATGCCAAGATCGAGTCGAGTTTGATTCGAGGTCCGTTTGTTAACTACTGACTGCTAGCTTAAGCCCTTATGAGTAATTCCCCCATTTTATTTTACTTTTCATAGAAATATTTTTACCAAAATTAAATTTTAAATAATTAAAATTTTATTTATTTTATAAAATCACTACAAAATATATTTTCCTTCAACATAAAAATTATATAAAAATATTTTTAAAATATAAATTATTTTAATATACTTCATTTTTAAAAATTATTTTTTCATTTTTCCCTAAAAGAATTTCATTCCACTTTTGAAATTCTTTTTCATAGAATTTAACCAAAACCAAAACAATTTGCATAAATTTTCAAGCATCACCAAGATTTCAAATCAAAATGTAATTGCCTAGCTTGTTGTTCTTTCAATTCATCCTCTGCTGCCATTTCCTACAACATCGAAATCCATTGATTCACCTTCATCTTCCCTTCAAAATTGGCCAACAAAATGCTAGGGATTGTGTCTTTTTGGAGGAAGCTAGGGTTTTGAAATGGGCGATGAGCTTTTGACATTTGGGTTAAATTCTGCAAAATAAATAAATAAAAAGTCAACAAAGATCCTTTTTTGGGTTAATTATAGATTTATTCCTCTAAGATCTAACAAATATTTTAAACAAGTTTTTGGGAATTGTTTGGGAATTGTTTGGAATTTTACTCAATGCGCGATAGCTCTCATAATGTTGAATATAATTTTAAAGCATTTTCTTGAATGGTGACTAAGCAATACCATTCATAACATTGGAATAAAGCATAAACATTAGAGACAATGCATTTAACTTCACCTTCAATAATGATGATGAAAGTAATGTATTGGTTGAGCTAACTATTCTTTTGGAGGATCCATTCAGATTGGGGAAGCCTTTAAGGATGAGATGTTGCTGTGTTAAGGTAATTATCATATGTTTTCTATGATAAAAGTTGCTTGTTTCTTTTGCTGTGTAAAAAAAAAATATAGACTTTGGCTCAATAGTAATACCATTGAACTGGTGATGTTAAGATCATATCGATTTGATCACTTTAACTTTTATTCATCGATATTAACCATTAAATGGCAATCTCGAAGGGGGACAGGTTACTCTCTTTTATAGTACTACATACACTCCCAAAGAAATTAAGTAAATTGGTGAGATTTGATTTGATATGATAATTTATCCTTGAAAAAATAGGTTAAACAAAAATCAGTTATGTAGAAACATCAACTCAAGCTTCAAAATGATCGATTCCACTTCTATTCTACTGTTTACTTCTCCTAAGAATAGAAAACTGAATCAAGAAAAAAAAAAGAAGCATAAACAACAGATGGAGAGTACATAAATCTTTTCATCTCTAATGGCTGTCAAAGCATTACCAGAAATAAATGGAACTTCATAACCATACATAAATAATGCAGTATCTTAACCACACCTTATAATTTGCTACATCAATGAATATAACATCTACTCCAAAAACTTGTTTAAATTGCAAGCATCATACCTTAGGCCTTTCCATGCCACTTCCAAAATATCTTAAAAGACAAGGATGAGTACACAGCTGCAATTTCTATAGCTTTCAATTTTGGAGGATTTCCTGGAACCTAAACCAATAAATTCACATATAAAAACTAATCCGTTAAGTGTAATTTTTTTTTGAAAGATATATTGTGGTTTAATTGAGATCTCGCCCTGATAGGAGCATCCGCTTGCACGATTAAAATCCCAGCACTTTTATCAGTATCAGCTTGATTACTATCTTGAGCAACAGAGTGAAGAACTTTCATGCAAGCAGAGGCAAGACCTGCCTGTGAACTAAGCATGAAAATGACCTTATTAGTACCTCAAGTATTGTAAATTGCAATGAATCAATTTTAATATCTGAATGCAATCAAATACCTTGTGTTGATGCATTGTGCTCCGCATTACAAGAATTTCCTTCAGAAGAAATATCAATATCAGCTTTGGCATCAAGAAGCATTGCTTTGTAGTGTTTCCATTGTGCTTTTGCCTTCAGTGTCACCAACCACTATTTTGAAATAGAAACAATAAAATTTTACTAAAGATAAGAATGACCTATTAGAAACCTTACACTGAATAAGAACTATTTTGAAATGGAAAAATAAACTGAACACTGCAGAAGAACCCCAAACTTGATCAGCCTTAACCATAGATTCAGGTAAGGCAATACCATTAGATTTTGCCCATAGGCGTGCACCTTCACCAACCAAGAACCTTGGAAAATCATATACAAGGCCAGAGTTAGGGGGAAGAAATAGCAGCAACAATAAAAATAAAGACTTGAAAAGAGAAATGTTATAGTAATTCAAAAATAGCAAATAAAAGCAAGGAAAACAGTTGTTTATTACATGGGGGTATTCGACCCAACAAAGAAGACCCTTTCGTTTGTTCCTTCACTAATAAAGTGGCAATCTGAATAGCATTTGGAACACCTAGTCTAAAATTTAACAAAATGGATACTAAGTAACTTAAAGAAAATAAGAACTTGATCCAAGGGAATATAAAAATTTACCAGGCACAGCTCCAATAGCCCTAAAAGCTCCAGATTGACCATCCATAAGACTTGCATCACATTCAACATTACCATCTTCAGTTAAATTGGAGCCTCTGCCAGCATTTGTGCTGGGATCATCCTTTACAAAAAAACATCTTTTTAATTCAAAGGGTCCTCTGTTTTCTTTTTCTTTTTCTTGCTCAAAAACTCTGTAACTGATTCAAAGCTCAAAATCCAAAACCCCTTGAACCCATTACCACAAACAACAAATTTCAACCTGAAATTGGAATCCCTTACTATTGAGACAAGCAACCTAAAATCCCTTACAATAAACAGAAATGCCCAACAATTCGAAAAAACCAAGCTTAGCTTTCTAACCCTAAATTGCCCTAAAATAATCAGATCAACCAATCGACCATTTTTTTTTTTGAAAACTCATTTTTTTTCACAGCTCCCTTCTAGTGAAATACAAGCAGAGAAGCAAAGAGATGAAATTCTCACAATGGAGGTGAGATTGAGGGGAATAATAACCTTACTCGTTTCAACTTTGGGGAAGTTTTTTACAATGTCGAGATCTCTGCCGATGATGGTCGTGGGATGAGAATAACTAAACGAGAACTAGGAGACAGGGTTGGGTTGTGGCGGCTTGAGGTGTTTGCTGAAGGAGAATGGTAAAAGGGCAAGAATGGGAGGTTATTTTTTTCTTATTCGGTGGAGGCTCTGTATTGCTATTCTTTAGATCAGGTGGGGAATGGCTATTACGGGAGGTGACGGAATGGGAGATAAATCAAATTCTGTCGAATAGAGGATTCGGTGAACCAAACTGATGAATAGCTGCTTATCACCGAATCATCCAGGAATAGTTTGGCTATTCATGCCAACCAAACGTGCTCTAAGTTGGGGGAAAGAAAAACCTTTTGGGTTTATTGCAGAGAGGACCTTGAACTATTAGCCAATGAGTCAACATGTGCCATATGGCACCACCTAATTGGCCAACGTGCCAAACCATCATTTTTAACAATGTTAGTTTAGGTATCACTTTATTTAATGGGATTAAAGTACATATACCAAATTAGACAAATTAAAAGTGTAGATACCATTATCCCTTTTATTTTGTAGTTTAAAATAATGTAGTTGGTTTTGATACCCATTTTGATCGTAACAGTTAGTATATATCATTCTATTTTGTGCCAAGATAAAATTTTTTATCTGTATTATTCATATCAATTTATTCATTTAATTTCAATTGCACCGACTAAAACATTGTGAATAGATTAATACATGAATAATATTAAAAATAAAATTACTAACTTTTATGTAATAGAAAATAAAAAAACTAACAAATTTTAAGTTTTAGAGTTAAAATTTATCAACTTGAAAATTAAATATAAACAACTTATATGTATATTTTTATGAAACTTTCTTATGCGTTTAGTATGGATGATTTTGTTGTGAATGATGTTGCATTTTCTTTGTTGATCTTGGTTTTGTTGAATAGTATTTTTTTATAATGTTTATTGAAGAATATTTTATATGATTGATTAATATTGTATATTTTAAATTTCTTTAATTTTATTCATTTGATATTTATAAATATATTTTTATACATATATTTAATAATTTTCAAAAATATTAATAAATTAAAAACAATGCATCAAATCAAAATAAACTGATATTGGTGTGGTATTCATTACCTTAATTTAAAATAAAATAATTCAATGTGAAGTACGAAGGGAAAATATTAGAAGTTAAATATATATCGATTCGTAAACATAAATATGAAAAAAAGTGCGTGTTAGCTAATCAAGTAAATATAAATTATTGTTTATATATTAGAAAAATATTTGATAGACTATTAGTAGAGTTTAAAGTTGGAGTGATAAAAAGTATCTTTTAGAATATGATAAAAGGAAGATTTTAGTGGAGTTTTTAGACTCCAAGTATCTTATATAGGTTTAATAAAATATTAAAATAAATAAATATTTTTAAAAGAGAGACATGACAATCTTTAAGATTGTTTGTGGGATAAAAAGAGTAGTATATCAAATATTAACCCATAATAAAATATTAGAAAAGCGTACTAACCCTTATATATTTATATTTATTAAATCTTGATGATGTTAATTTGATAAATTAGTTATGCCCTAAAAGAAATCATAACAGGAAGAGGCAGTAGAAAGCGGATGGAGTTAGCTTAGTCATAGGATAATGTAGAGTAACATAATTAATCTATTCAAGTAGTGATCAAAGTACTGTAGAAATCATGAACCATTAAACTCCTTCCACATGAACATCTGATCAAATGCTATTGCGATGGGGGTGGTCTAACAACATTCAACACCCCTCTTGCGGTTGCCTGCTTATACAAAAAGAACGTGCAGAATGTAACAATACGTGTTAGCCTAGGAGCTAAAACTCTGAACATCTCAAACACAGAAATTACCTCAAAGAAGGAACTAAAATTCATACGCAAAAGGAAATGCCTTAGAAACGGAGCTCGCTGACTCCCAGCAAGCCGGCTACTGCGCAGTATGGTATACAAGGAGTTAGATTTCTTATTAAATTCCTGAAAAACCAAAAGTTACAACAATGTCTTGCAATGAACTAGTTACATGAATTTTTATGAGAATAGAAGTAAATTTGAACGCTGTAAATTAGGAGTAAAACAACTTTTCAAGTATACAGAGATGGAGGTCTGGCCCCGTTATCAGTAACAGGCAGCAAACCAACCGAATTGCTTCTTTACACTTCACATAGTCTTCCAAAGGGAGATTTGACCAATACTAGGTATAGTCTTCAAATGCAAGGAAAAATTGTCAGAAACCAACTAAAGCTTACATTCTGAGAGTGAACCGTCATCTGCAGACTTAAAGTTTAAATTTTAAAGGCACATGCCATCATATTCAATCATTCAAAATGTTTTTCTTGTGTTGCTAATGCTACCTACAAAAAGCAAATAAGCAATGCCAGGTTTGGATACCTCTGTTATCCGTTCTAGTTCACATGTATTTTGACTACTTTCTTGGTTCTCAATAGTCCAGCAAAACTGAAGGCAAAGCGTCATGATGCTGCCCAATATCCTTGACACAGAGCCAATGTCCAAGAAAGATTGAGAAATTAAGGCTGATTAATACCTGTAATGATGTAAGAACATTTAAGCCTTCAGCAGATCATCAATGTACAACAAAACAAACCTAGGGAATTAAAAGAAGACCAAGAATAAATCTATGCGATAATAAGGAATGGTTTCTCTGAAACATTTTATGGTGACCTAAAGGGCCAAAAATATTCTTTGACAAGATTTCTATGAAATTCACCTATAGTAACTAGCAATAATGATTCGATATTTAGTTTGTTTGTCATTCCATGTAATTTAGCAGATAAAATTTATATGCAAAAGGAATCCAGTATAAGGAACTCATACTACTTACTCTTGATGGAAGGTCACAAGTTCAGTGAAGTCATTAGAATTTTGAATATGAGATTGCAAAAAATCCCACTGAGATTCTACCACATCTACCTAAAACAGAAAGGATAAACTCTATGTTATTAAGGAGTTGTGAAATTATTAGAAAAGAAGACATTTGCATTGAACAAGTGACAACAACCAAACTGATATCAAATATTAGGTATTTAACTCTAAATCTCATTCACGAGCATTTTTACAACACTCAACAGGATCAAAATTTGTCCGGTCTAACTATATAGACTCCTTCCAAAGTGGTGATAATTGATTTCCCATGCCACGTAGCCACTCTTTGAACTTGTTTCCACTAGGATCCATGATATTGGTGTTTAATGTGATCTGTGAGAGTGAAGGTTAAGGCTCCACCTATGATACAACACAAAAGACATCATCAAAGACTATATCAGATGATATTCCCTACTCTTCAATTTGAAATTTTTCAGAAACTAGCACCAAAATATTGGCCAATACAATAAGGACACATCACAAACTAACATCAAAGAATCAACTATATCAACGACCTATATAACTGTAGCTGAGCTCATAGTCAAAGAGATAAAACAACTGTAAAAAAAGAAGGATGTATCACATATCAAAGCCCAAAAATGGACAACTCATTCACTATGCCTACCACATAAACAAAAGCCATTTCTTTCTTTGAAAGAAAATCTCAGGAAGAGTTTTGCAGACACATGATTTGAACTTTATAGAATCAAGGACCTGGATATAGAATTGAAGATTTCTGATTAAAAATGCCATGTGCTCTCTAACATGCCACATTGGTCTAAAATGTTGCCATCGTGGCTAAGAGGTTGAGTGGTTCATTCGATCATTATAGTGTCTGGCAAAATCTGCGTGATCCTGGTGCATAACAGATGCCCATGATTTCTCCAATTCCAATTGTTTTCGTTTGAGCCTTAGCAAGTACTGGAAAATTGTACGGTACCTGGTGTACAATTAGGATAAACAAATATATGTAGCTTTTCAACCATACAAGTTTAGCCCATCAATTATTTATATGCTTATAAGTTCTTATTTCAAAAGACTGCTTCCTATGTTAAGGAAATTTAGTAATCAGACAGATACAAGGCATCCATGAAGCAGATGAATCTTACTTGGAGAGAACTTCTTTCGTAAAGAACAGCTGTAAGGGCCAATCAACAGAATATTCAAGTACAATACCATCCCAACCATCAAGTGATGTCTCTGAACTTCCATCGCCATTTGTTTTTGTCTTCGACAAATCTACTTGGGAGGATTTCACCGTGATCCCAAATGAAGGCATCCTGATTGATGGAAAATACAATTAGGAACATATGTCTTGTAATTTCTAGAAATGGCACTAACTGGCGACAAAACAAGCAGATTCTTTACCGCAAAGATACTCTAGAAAAGCATTTGTCTTCCTGACTAATACTCTTTATGGCTGCCTGAAATGCAAGCCAAGGAATTCATACAAACAAAAAGTATAATTACATTTACTATTATGTCCATATTGGTTTCAAACAAGTTATTAGTATCTCATACCATCTGAAATGGAACCATAATATCAATTTCAGCAGTTGACTGATGAGGTGGTAAGCGCATTAACTGTTGGCTCTCCTCAAGAAAACACTAAAATGATAACAAAAATGAATAAAATGCACGTTATATATTGCAAAGAAATAAAATCATTTTATCTTGTTGAAAAAGTGAAAAATACTAGAATAGAGAACCTAAAGGAAGTTTTCCAGTTTCCTCTCCTTCCTCCCTGCCCCCTTTTGTTTTCTGGCAAAGGCCGTCGATACAGTACATTATTTACCTGGAAAAAGTCTCCTTTCGCCAAAAGAAAATAGTCTTTTAGAGCCTTCAGGTGGCCATTCAAGTCAGCACGTACAACCACCAGCTGTAGGAAGCAATTCAGTAAATACAGGCTTCAAGTATATTGCAGGCACCCAAAATTGCCCGGCCCATTACACCTTAAAGCCCAATTTATAAGTGGCCCAGAAGGCCCAAAAAATTAAAAAAAAAATTCAGAATGTTAGGGTTTCTGAAAACCCTAGCGCCGCACCACCAAACGACTTCTGTCCCACCACCGCAACCCCCCACCTGCTTCACCGCCACCATCCCATCACCACCTGCTCCCATAACTCGCAAAAGAAGACACAACAACAGACAACAATGGCAGAAAAATAGGAAATATTGTATTTTTTTTCTTCCAATTTTGGTTATAAAAACCGAATGAAACAATATAAACGGGGGCTTTTTGGAATCAATAAAAAAAAAAGATTTTGAACACAAAAATAACAGAGATTCAAGCAAGGATTTGGGAAGTAAAATCCAAAAGCAGAAATTCAAACGAGTACACACCAACGAATCAGTACAAAAAAGGGAGCAAAATTCGATTATTAAATCGCAATAGAACTGAGTTTTCTATTTTTCGGAATGTGATTTACGTTTTAAAAGCTTCGTTCTTTAAGATTTTTTTTTATTATTTCGCTTTATCTATTCTATAAAAAAAAAAAGGGGGAAATTTTACATTCGCCACCGGTGCTTGTGATGGCGCATGTGAGACGACGATCGAGCAACAGGAATCCTTGACTGCAGAGAAAAAAAACAAAGCCTAAAGTTTTTTTTTTAGGAAGCAGCACAAATGAAATAAAAAAGAAAAATTTTGCTTTTATAAAGATATCAAAACTACGCCGTTTAGGGCCTGATTCAGTGGCTCCAAAACGACGTCGTTTTGCTCTCACCAAACCGATCCCCGACCCGCCTCGGGATCGCGTGTTTTGTAGAAGGGTCTATTTGCGCATTTGACCCTTCCGCATTTTCTTACCTTTCCAATCCAGCTTTTGTTATTTTCACATTTGACCCTGTGATTTATTCCGGTTCTCAATTTGGTCCCTAGTGCTGCTGCGCGTTTTGGTTGAAGGGATTTATTACCTCTTTGGTCCCTCCAGTCTTTTTCGCGTGTAAATAAGCCCTTTTCTTTTTTTTATTTCAATTGACCCTAAACTTTCATTTTAAATGCAATCCTATTTTAGTTATTTTGCAATCTTTTAGTTTTTTTTTGTTATTATATTATTGTTATTATCATTATTATATTTTTTATGTACATGTTTTATTATTATTGTGTTTCACTAACTTTATTATTATTATTATTATTATTATTATTATTATTATTATTATTATTATTATTATTATTATTATTATTTGTTATTTTGATTATATTTTTACTATTATTCGTTTGCTATTACTATTATTTATTATTATGATCGTATGAGTTATTATTATTTTTTTTACCATTATTATGACTGAGATTGTTATTTTATTTATTATTATTATTTGTTTTCTTCATCATTATTATTATTATCTATTTTTATCATTATTTTATCATTATTATCACTACTATTATATTATTTTTATATGTATATATTTTTATTTACTTATTTTATATATATTATTTCATGTATTATTTGCCATCATTTTTGTATTATCATTTTATTTTATTTTCATTTCAAGTATCATCATTATTATTTTGTCATTATTATTTCTTATTGTATTTTTATTTTTTTTTCTCCATCACTACTTTGTTATTATTATTATTATTATTATTATTATTATTATTATTATTATTATTATTATTATTATTACTATTATTATTTGTTTTTATGTATTTACTACATTCACATCCATATTTGTTTTCGCTGTTTTGTACTAAATTATTAAACAAAACACCATTTGTAAAATCATCATATTTCACCGAAAGATTTTAAAATAAGGCAATGTTTTGTATTTAGAAATTGGAAATAGTGCCCTAACGTCTTTGGGTTACAATTTTCGTTTAGCTAAATAACTTAACATCCCTTTTACGAAGTTTTACGAATCACGAGACGACTTTGATTACGAGAGATTAAAACATCGTGTCCTAACAGGCTGGATGTGATGTTTATATCTTCTCGGGACAAAGAAATCTCAAGTTTTGACTCGAGCCTTTTCTTTAAATTAACACGATACGGTGCATTTTGTAAAATTGCTACACTCCATTTAAAGGCTTTAAAATAAAGGCAATGTTTTGTATTTAGGAATTGGGAATAGTGCCCTAACGTCTTTGGGTTGCGATTTTCCATTTGACTAAATAACTAAACATCCTTTTGATAAACGTCGTAAAATCATGAGATAGCTTTGATTATGAAGGTTTAGAATATCATGTCCTAACATCTTTGGATGTGATGTTTGTACCTATCGAACAAAGAAATCTCAAATTTCCCAATACCTTTTAAAGGATCCGTATTTTAAAACCTTTTCAAACTTCCGACACTAATACACTAATTAATCATTTTGGTACCAATTTTGGGCGTATCGAGGGTGCTAGCCCTACCTCGTGCGTAACCGACTTCCGAACCCGATTTTCAAAATTTCGCAGACCATCGACATTGTTTTAGTAAACCCAATATGTTTTATTAAAACAAAGGTGATCCGATCATACCAAATAAAGATCGGTGGTGACTCCCTGTCTTTTTTTCGTTTTTAAAAACCAAAGTCGAACCCCTTTTTATTCTTTTTCAAAAAAAGGTTACGACAGCTTGGGGACTCCACTGGGGATATCGTCTAGAAAGTCAAGCCATAAATTGATTATTTTCTGTCTTTTGTCGGAAGTTTGAAAGTTCGATTTGAAAATTACGATCTTTTTATTGCATGATGTTTTAATTTCGACATTGCATTGCATGACCGTTGTGGTCACACCTTTAAGTGGGAGTGAGAAGCTACTCCTTCGTGAGGTTTTCACCTCCGTGCAGGATAGTGGATCGCTTTCGGGATACATCCGTACCTATGTCTTCGTGAGATTTTCATCTCCGTGCAGCCATAGGAAAATGTATTCCCCTGAACTGAACTCGGTCTAAATGAGCCTATAATGGGTGAGGATCGAGGAATCTGCTAGTTCGGGTACCCTTACCTTAGAACCAAACCACATGTAGTGAACCCTAAGAGCCCATCTTAGATAGAATTACATCAAACCTTAGTGGTCACCTAGGTTGGTTTTTGTTCATTTTCACTTGTTTTATACTTTGCGATACTAACTCTTTGTATTTTATTTTCGTGCATATCATCTCATTTTCTATAAAGGTATCGATTCACGGTCAGTTTCTGAGTTAGAAAGCTGGTTATGGAAAATGGATTCCTTGATAAAGTGGAAGACAATGCAGTCGTTCGCATAGTTAGAACCTAGGCAGTTAGAAGGGTATGGATCCATTTGAGCAAAAGGAAATGTGGCAGTTGGAAGAAAAGTGATTGGCAGAGGGCAAGAGACGTGTGATAATAAATTGGCTGAAAAGGACTTTGCTTACAACGGGGAGAAAAGTTTATTTACTGTTGGTGCTCTTCCAAATAACAAGTATGAGTTTGTAGTTGTATTTGAGGATGTTACATCTAACAGAAACAACAGTAATGCAAGACCTGATGTCCATGATGACTCAAATGGGCAAGACAGGAAGAGAATTAAACGGCCTTATCGATCAAATCAGCTTTGTTGCATAGACACCCATGCGAGCAACTCAAAATGCTTGGCGCGGACAGGAATCTAAAAACTCTCAAGAAGCATTGAGGGTGATAGATGTCATTTTAAGATAGCATGCTGTGAAACAAGGATGCCTACTGGTTTGCCAATCTTTCAAGATAATCAGAACAGCTTCACAGACATTGGAAGAGGTGCCCTTGGCAATAGGGGCTTCCATTCAAATTTCATGGCCACTCAAAGAGGCATTTCCCTGAATATTGATATTCGCCCTAGCGGTTGTGGATCCTTTGCCAATCGAATGCCATGGATCTGGATCGACCATGGCTAAGCAAAGCTTTAAGAACCTGAGGACAAAAGTCAGCCCATCCAATCACGAGTACAAGATCACTGGATTGAGCGAGCAGCTGTGCAAAGATCCGTTGTTTTTATTGAAGGGGAAAAGTGTGAAATAAGTTAATGGTGAAACTGAGAATCTAGAGATTACTGTTTATAATCATTTTGTCGACCATCACAACATAAAGTCGCGCTTCTCTGCAAGACTTGCCATGCTTTAATGTCGGAGAGCTGAAATAACCTACATACATTCTTTTGGAGCTCCATTCTTGGATGTATTTACAATTGACAAAGCGCTAACTAGAGAGCTTCTTTGGTTAAGATAGAAGTCTCAGGAAAGAATAAAAGCCTTATCCAATGCTTCACAGGGGAGCAACCATAGTGCCAAGCCGATGCTGCGTTCTTGTGGTGTTTCTATCAGCGTTAATTTCACCCAAGTCGAAGATCGTATTCTGTCAGTACCAAGGGGTAATGATGGAAATTTTTTTCTGAAAAATGGGCGTTGGATTTAGTAGAACCATCTAGGATGGAAAGTTAGGTTGTTGTGAACTTCTTGGCTCATCATTGTGATCCAAACAACATTGTAAGGGATTGGGTTCGTGTGAAGAAGTGAAAGGAATTTGTATTGACCCCATTTGATAGATCCAAAGAGATTAACCAGAATAGACGACTTTCACCAGTGGTTAGAATGAGAAAAGCTATAAATAGGTACAATCTAAAATGTCTGGAGCTCTACAATTCCTTCTTCATCTAGAAAAACTCTAATCTTTATGAGCCATGGAAGTGGAAGAATCCCTCAGAGTACGACGCTAGCTAGAGTAAATGATCGATACTTTTTTAGAAAATTGATGCTAAGCTGGGACAGTCTCTTCACTACCCTCGAAGATGTAACTCTGCAATCGAGTAAAGTGTAGGATCAAAGAGTTAAAATCAGCATTACACAATTGCGAACTGCGAATCAGGCTTCTGAAGATAGGAGAGGAGTGTTGGAAAGAAGAACTTTATCATTCTTATGATCATCAAGTTAAAGAGTCGAGATTACCTCATGAGAGAAGTGATAGTTCAGATTCAAGAGGTAGCTGGTCAT
The DNA here is from genome assembly GCA_025506655.1 of Gossypium rotundifolium. NCBI lineage: Eukaryota > Viridiplantae > Streptophyta > Magnoliopsida > Malvales > Malvaceae > Gossypium > Gossypium rotundifolium. The sequence continues at coordinate 165,665,400 of CP106729.1, read as the reverse complement.
CTACAGGTGGATATGTTAAGCATAAAATATGGGCTACAGTCTGATCATAGTCAAGAGCTAGCTCTATTGTTTTGGAAATCAAAACCTTTAGGACTTAGGACGAAAGCATATAGTAGTCCATTTTATGTAAAAGAATTTGTTTTCTAATAAAGTTTTCTAAAATGAAGTTGATCAGAATCGACACCTCTTTGCATTCATGTATTCGCACTACATTGCATGCGCATTACATACATTTGCATTAGACCTTTACAAAAAGGACCCTAATAGGGTAAAATGTTTCAGTTAACCTAGAAAACATGGAACAAAGGTTGGTGAGGATAGAGCAAAGGCAAATACAGATGCAAGAGCAATTGTCCCAAATTCAACAAGAAATGCGAGAGCAAATGCTAGAATTTCAAAAGAATATGATGGGCCAGCTAACTCAGTTACTAGCCGGAGGACTTGAAAAAAGAAGTGACCCAGTGATCGAAAATATGGATAATGATGAAGACATCGTTTATTCTCTAATAAGTGTCCCAACTCAACCAGATGCACATTCTCGCGTGGTACCTGTCATTATTGGATCTCAATATAGGATCGATACTTCGGTGCTGCTGAATTCTCTGAGGAGCCCTGGTAATGAGCAAGTCAATCGTGTTGTTTTTGGCCTACCAGAGGTAGAAAAAAAGGGAAAAGGGGCTTCAAAAGCCCCGAAGATAAAGGATAAGGATGTGGCTAGCACGAGTGTGTATACCAAGGGTTATTCGAAGCCGTTTACAACAAACCAGCCAAAGAAGGCAGTTACCAGTCACCTGGTCCCCCAAAGCAAAAACCCAATCCAGGAGCGTATTCGGAAAAACCTCAATTCACTCCTATTCCCATGACGTATAGGGAGTTATACCAGAACTTATTTAATATGCATGTTGTAGCTCCTTATTATATAAAACCACTGCAACCTCCATACCCAAAATGGTATAACCTAAATGTCCGAGCAGAGTATCATGCGGGGTTACAGGACATTCGATAGAAAGTTGCACAGCTTTCAAGAAGTTGGTGGAAAAATTCGTCAAAATGGGTGTTGTGGAGATAGGCGACGCACCAAAAGCAGAAGCATGAACCTGGGAGCATTTTAAGCAATGAGACTGTGGAAATAATTCCTATAGTATTTAGAAGCTTACCTAGAGTAATGTACAAAGTATACTTGTTGCTTTAAGCCTAGAAGCAATAAGATCTCTTTTGTGAAATAAGCTCGTGTTCTGAATTACTACTTCAATAAAATGCATCTTTTGAACCAATATTTTTATTTTCCATACTATACATTCTATTGAATATTCTTTTATTCTTCATTCATAAATAATCATTCATTTTCTGGAAATTACTTTCATACCGGCGATGGGTCCCAGATATCAATGACATGAGTGACGCTGTTATGGACTCCCTTTCTAGTGAGATATTAAGGACTTAGAAGATGACAGAGATTGCAACTTACTTCCTAACTTGTTAAAAATGGCAGATCCTACCTCGCGAAATGTTAGCCGACACTACAAGCCAACGAGGGAGATGAAGATGGAAGCTTAGCTCACCGCAAGAATAAGGCAAGACATTATCGCATGATCACAGTTAGACACATTGAGGCCACTGAAACGCAGATTCCTATATGTGAGGCATGGACACTATCAAGCCAGTCTCCTCAAGAGCTTTGAGCCAACATCGATTCATATTCATAGCCTTTGGTTACTTTACCAAGAGGGTAAAGGTCGCTTCACATGTCAAAATTACAAAGTCAGCGGTCGTCGACTTCAACTTCAAATTCAAATTCAAAAAAAAAAGAAGAAGAAGAAGAAGAAGAATAAAGAGAGAATGGCGATAAAGAATGCCAGAAAGAAACGTGTTGGCACGAATTTATAGTCTGTCCAAAGATCAGACACCACATCAGTGCAGCAAGATAGCCAAAACCATTCAAAATTTTGAAAAATGACTGAGACTTGTAAAGGTTGGCATAGAGAAGTTACCATTTACCTTCTAGGTTTCTTAAAAGTTGGCCAGGACTTTCACCGGGGCATCTTTCCCATTGGTTTATTAAAAAGGAAACAATTGTTGGAAGATAAGATTCTTTTCACAAGCTTTGATTTGGTTGGGTGAAGCGAGAATGTCTCTGATGAAGCTTGATTGAAAGTACTCGTGGTCGAATGTACCAAAATGTATGATATGGGCTTATGACAAAATGTTCGCTCAAAAGAATTTCGGAGAAAGACACGGCATTAAGAAGGGTTTTCAGATTCAAGAGGACTCGAAAGGAAAAGTAAATGCTTTATGCAAAAGCAAAGAAGGCTTGTTCTAGGGAAACATGAATACTAATTAAGATGGATGGCAAGGACCTGTCCAATCCGGTGAGTTCAAATTCAAAAAAAAAAAGTCTTGCAAAAATAAAAAAAAAAAGAGTTTTTAAAAAAATGGTAAAAAAACAAAAACGAAAAAACACGAAAAAAGAAAAAAAGAAAGAAGAGAGGTCGAGGCGAAAACCCATGAAGGCGCATTGGGATCAAAGGGATTTGAGTTGAAAACCGAGAAGGCAAATTAAATTTTGATCAAAAGTAAGGCATACGGTAGTCTTACCACGATTGAGTTAACAATGAAGAAGTATGTTGCGTCTTGGAGCATCGACAAAGTACTCCGGATCCCCTAAATACATATTGAGCCTAAAATGGTCCTCAAGAAGTTTGAACAGAGAAGCTCAGGCTGCGATATCTGGGGCACCTAGTTTCTATTTTTACCTTGTAAGATACACTGCCAATAAATTTCTTTCCTGATTGCACTCGCTACCTTTGCTTAACCCATTGGTTTCGAGCTATGCTCCTAACTAACTTTGTTCTTATCCATAGTTATGATCTCTTTCAGACATTTTGCATTGAAATAACGATTAATGGACTAACGACACTTTCACAAAAAAGAGTTTCACATATTACTCTAGGAAACTTCTAAGTAGTATCGGAACCTGAAACAGGACCATTGCTTAAAACTCCTCGAGTTTAGGGGACAGGAATAATGGTGGAGGAAAATTCTGAACTAAGGCTATCTTTTTGGATTGAAAATGGTGATTGAACAAAATGACGAGGTATTACATAAATAGTATCATCTCGATAAAAAAGGGTGATGTATGAATGGGGAATCATTCGTGCGAAGAATAATTTTGTATCCATGCAACTATCATGTATGCATACCTGGTCACGATCCATAGGAATGGAAAGGTGCAACAGACCAAATCAACAAATTCTATACCCCTGAGTTGTAGTGGGATTGACTGAGGATGACATAGATTCTACACCCCTGAGTCGTAGTGGGATGGATTGAAGATGACACAATTTCTATATCCTTAAGGCACAATGGGTTGATCTGAAGATGGTATAGGCCTTAAAGTCCTGTATGTGCCGTGGAGTGGGCCTTGAAGTCACATTGGGGCAAATTGTTTGAGCAAGATATGATTGTTTCTTTGAGTTTCTAGCAAAGGTACCAACAATAACGAGATATCAGGGTTGTACGACTCTGGTGGACGACGAGCAGTGACAACCCTAAGTATAAAAAGGGGTCATTTCATTTTACATTCATTCATCATCATTAAGAGCGTGCAATCATCGCATCATGATCCTTATACATTTTTAACAAAGAATCATTATCATGACATCCCGCATTCATGCAAATGTCCTTCATAATATCATTTAGTTAGGAGCGTTCGATTTATTACGGACATTGCATCTTAATTATTATGAAAAATCATCATTCTCATGACATTCTGCATTTATGTAAGTGTCATCCATATCACGCGAAGTCAGGAGCATTCGAGTCATTTCGACCATAGCATCCGCATCATTTGGCATAAAAAATCAAGTCTACAGGATATGTCCCCAGAGGACGGTGTAGCAACACTAGTGAAGCCATCATCTTATCGCCACTGACCAACGGTGGAATAGGTTGGAAACCATGCTATTGCCACTGACCAGCAGTGGAATAGGCTAAAGATTGTCTTATTACCACTGACCAGCAGTGGAATAAGTTGAAGATTGACCTATTGCTACTGACCAGCAGTGGAATAGGTAGAAGATTGTCTTATTTCCACTGACCAGCAGTGGAATAGGTTGAAGACCGTCCTATTGCCACTGACCAGCAGTGAAATAGGTTGATTACCCTATTGCCTTGACCAGCAGTGGAATAAGTGGAAGATTTTCCTATTGCCACTGACTAGCAGTGGAATAGGTCAAAAATTGTAGATCTTGTCACCCTGACCAGTAGTGGGGCAAGATCGAAGGCAAATCATGGCTCCCTAACTAGTAGGGAATACGATTTAAGTCACCGTCCTATTGCCACTGACCAGCAGTGGAATAGGTCAAAAAATTGTAGATCTTGTCACCCTGACCAGTAGTGGGGCAGGATCGAAGGCAAATCATGGCTCCCTAACCAGTAGGGAACACGATTCGAGCCACCGTCTTATTGCCATTAACCAGCAGTGGAATAGGTCAAAAAATTGTAGATCTTGTCGCCCCGACCAGTAGTGGGGCAAGATCAAAGGCAAATCCTGTTACCCTAAGCAGTGATGGATGTGATCGTCCTATCTTCCTGACCAGTAGTGGAATAGGCTGAAGATCACAAATCTATCTCCCTGAAGTTGTAGTGGAGCCATTTAAAATAAACAAATCTCATTCCCTCAAAGTTGCAGCAGAAGCAAATTGAAGCTACAGGTCCTATCTCTGTGAAGTAGCGGTGGAGTGAATCGAAGTGACAAGATGCGGTGGACTAGAATGAGGCTACATGAAGAAGAGAAGCACCAAAGAAGTCATGACTCAGCAAGACCGGGCAAATTTGGTCCCTCTTTATGTCTTTGCTCTATTCCCGTTACACGACAATGAGTAAAGAGGGGCAGCTATAGGCACCCAAAATTGCCCGCCCATTACACCTTAAAGCCCATTTACAAGTGGCCCGAAGGCCCAAAAATTAAAAAATTTTAGAATGCTAGGGTTTCGAAACCCTAGCCGCAGACCACCAAACCCGACTTACATCCCATCCACCTCAACCCCCCACCTGCTTCACCGGCCACCGTCCCATCACCACCTACTCCCCATAACCTGCAAAAGAAGACACAACAACAGACAACAATGGCAGAAAAATAGGAAATATTGTATTTTTTCTTCCAATTTTGGTTATAAAAACCGAATGAAACAATGTAAACGGGGGCTTTTTGGAATCAATAAAAAAAAAGAGATTTTGAACACAAAAATAACAAAGATTCAAGCAAGGATTTGGGAAGTAAAATCCAAAAGCAAAAATTCAAACGAGTACACACCCACGAATCAGTACAAAAAAGGGAGCAAAATTCGATTATTAAATCGCAATAGAACTGAGTTTTCTATTTTTCGGAAGGTGATTTACGTTTTAAAAGCTTTGTTCTTTAAGATTTTTTTTATTATTTCGCTTTATCTATTCTATAAAAAAGGGGAAATTTTACTGTTTCTAGCCATCAGGCTTGTGTGGCCGTATGAAGGACGACGACGAGCAACAGGAATCCTTGACTGCAGAGAAAAAAAAACAAAGCCTAAAGTTTTTTTTTTAGGAAGCAGCACAAATGAAATAAAAAAGAAAAATTTTGCTTTTATAAAGATATCAAAACGACGCCGTTTAGGGCCTGATTCAGTGGCCCCAAAATGACGTCGTTTTGCCCCTTACCGACCCGATCAGACCCGACCCGACCCGCCTCAGGATCCGCGTGTTTTTGTAGAAGGGTCTATTTGCGCATTTGAGCCCTCCGCATTTTCTTACCTTTCCAATCCAGTTTTTGTTATTTTCACATTTGACCCTGTGATTTACTCCGGTTCTCAATTTGGTCCCTGGTGCTGCTGCGCGTTTTGGCCGAAGGGGTTTATTACCTCTTTGGTCCCTCCAGTCTTTTCACGCGTGTAAATAAGCCCTTTTTCTTTTGTTTTATTTTGAACTGACCCCTAAACTTTCATTTTAAATGCAATTTAATCTTATTTTAGTTATTTTGCAATCTTTTTAGTTTTTTTATTATTATATTATTGTTATTATCATTATTATATTTTTTATGTACATGTTTTATTATTATTGTGTTTCACTAACTTTATTATTATTATTATTATTATTATTATTATTATTATTATTTGTTATTTTGATTATATTTTTACTATTATTCGTTTGCTATTACTATTATTCATTATTATGATCGTATATTATTATTATTTTTTTTACCATTATTATGTCTGAGATTGTTATTTTATTTATTATTATTATTTGTTGTCTTCATCATTATTATTATTATTATCTATTTTATCATTATTTTATCATTATTATCATTACTATTATATTATTTTTATATGTATATATTTTATTTACTTATTTTATATATATTATTTCATGTATTATTTGCCATCATTTTTGTATTATCATTTTATTTTATTTTCATTTCAAGTATCATCATTATTATTTTGTCATTATTATTTCTTATTGTATTTTTATTGTTTTTTTCTCTATCACTACTTTGTTATTATCTATTATTATTATTATATTATTATTATTATTATTATTATTATTATTATTATTATAACTATTATTATTTATTTTTATGTATTTACTACATTCACATCCATATTTGTTTTCTTCGTTTTGTACTAAATTATTAAACAAAACACCATTTGTAAAATCATCATATTTCACCTGAAAGATTTTAAAATAAGGCAATGTTTTGTATTTAGAAATTCAGGAAATAGTGCCCTAACGTGTTGGGTTACAATTTTCCGTTTAGCTAAATAACTTAACATCCCTTTTACGAAGTTTTATGAATCACGAGACGACCTTGATTACGAGAGATTAAAACATCGTGTCCTAACGGGCTGGATGTGATGTTTATATCTTCTCGGGACAAAGAAATATCAAGTTTTGACTCGAGCCTTTTCTTTAAATTAACACGATACGGTGCATTTTGTAAAATTGCTACCCTCCATTTAAAGGCTTTAAAATAAAGGCATTGTTTTGTATTTAGGAATTCGGGGAATAGTGCCCTAACGTGCTGGGTTGCGATTTTCGTTTGACTAAATAACTAAACATCCTTTTGATAAACGTCGTAAAATCATGAGATAGCTTTGATTATGAAGGTTTAGAATATCATGTCCTAACGTGCTGGATGTGATGTTTGTACCCTATCGGAACAAAGAGATCTCAAATTTCCCAATACCTTTTAAAGGATCCATATTTTAAAACCTTTTCAAACTTCCGACACTAAGACACTAATTAATCATTTTGGTACCAATTTTGGGCGTATCGAGGGTGCTAGCCCTACCTCGTGAGTAACCGACTTCCGAACCCGATTTTCGAAATTTCGCAGACCATCGACATTGTTTTAGTAAACCCAAATGTTTTATTAAAACAAAGGTGATCCGATCACACCAAATAAAGATCGGTGGCGACTCCCTGCCTTTTTTTCGTTTTTAAAAATCAAAGTCGAACCCCTTTTTATTCTTTTTCAAAAAAAGGTTACGACATATATCATTCAAGAAAATTGACATATATCACCCGCCAAGGATGACTAGCTGCAATAGCCCGGATGGAGTCAACTGAGCATTCAAGCGATCTCTTGTGAAAGTCCAATGATTCCTACATATAATCGATCCACAACTGATAAATGGCTTTCTACCATTTAAAGGCACTAAAGTAGATATGATACTATGTAATTGTGGAAGAAAACCTTTAGATCTTGAAGCATAGTTTCAATCTTATCAGCCTCAGATTGCGGAAGCAATTCTTCTCCAATTATTCTTCCACTGATAGGCTTCTTGTGGAAGGGATGATGCGCAGCAGATTCATGAACATTTTGAGAGCCTTTTCCCGTCTGCTGCTTACATATAGCATCTTGAAACTTGAAGCCAGGGCTTGGATTCCGGAGAATCCTGATGGCTTTACCGGCAAAAAGAATAGACTCTGCAGCATGCATATGGATATACTCGGGGAGCATATCCTACGGAAGAACATTAAGTGAACAAATAGCTTACAACAGCAACAAAAATAAGATTTCAAAAGAAGCCTCTATCAAATTCTTTTATCTAGAGATTGATTTCCAGGCTTCCTTCCATTTAACCCATGGGTTTGCAGCAACAGAAAATAGGTCACTGGTTTTCTAACATGCATATTTAAGCTAACAAGAAAACCAAACCACAAATCCTTATTTCCTAATAAATTGCTTATGGAAAAAACCAGTGGCATCCTATTCATCTACGGAAACTAACACCTTCAGCAATAAATCCAAATAAAGTGAGCAAAGTCTCCTACTAACAAAAAATAAAAGCTCAAATGGGGTTGTATCAGGCTTTCAGATCTCATTCTGCAATTATTAATGTTTCTCTAAGTAAAGAAAATGGCCTTCTCCAACTTTCTAACTCCAGATACATAAGTGATGCAAGTTTGTTAATTGACCACAAACCCTCGGATTATTTTCCCCCCTTCCAAACTAGTTTAAAATTCATTTTAGCTGAATAAAAGAAAATCAATTGAGCTAAAACGAGGAAGAAAAAAGTTTGCAAAAATGTGACCCAAAAAAGAACAAAGACAATGCAAGAGACAACTCCAAAATACCAGGAATATATGAAAACCCAAGTGCCAATCCATTAAAGCTGTATCATCAGCTGGCAAGCGTGCCAACTTTTCAGATGTATCCAGGATAGATGAGCCATACTCCATATTTTGATCTTCCTGCCTGAAAGTATTATGTTTATAAAACCAGTTTCAAAAGTGTAAAGATACACAAACCAAAGAGAAAGTCTATGCAAGATCATAGGATTAAAGAATTAGAAGACATTTTAACTTCAAAGAAGGACGTTTAAGTACCATACACAATCATCAAATTTGTAATATCTAAAAAGAAAAATATATATTTTTTAAACCATGAAGGGACAAAGGAACTCTTTTGGTCTTACCTTCTAATGAAAAATTCTCCATGATGGTCTTGAAGAGTACCATAAACCATCCATGACGCAAGTTGGTTATACAACACTTGATGACCATGCCAAAGAAGCCTATGGTTAAGGAAATTAGTTTAGCAAGCTGATTATAAGGAGCCTAACATATTTTAAACAATTAATACTATAACCGCATTTCAAGCCAGTTCCCTTGTAAACCAAGCATAAAATTTCCCAGTAGTTCACATGCATTTTCATTAACACTGAAAAAGTAAGCATATAAAATGTGGACCATATTCATTGCTTCAGTCTCCATTAATTGTCTTAGTATATTGAAGAATGTAATAAATCTACCTTTTAATTACACTAAAAAATTTTCACTAGAGACGCATAAAATTACAAAAAGGATAGTATTGACATTTTCATATAAAAAATGGAGACTAATTATGGCTGACTTTTTCTAAATCAAAAAGAAGAAGCAATCAAACAAAAGAAAAGTGAATACCTTTGAATGCAAGCCTGTAATTCAGGCACCCCACAGTGGAAGCGTTTGTGTAAAAGGTTAAGAAGCTTTCCCCCACGTAAATCATCACGCTCATTCTCTAGAACAAGCTCGTATAAAGGTGGCAAAATAACAAAGAACTGCGACCAATAAAAAAAAAAGCTTGTAAACTGAGAAAAGGACAAAGAGAAGATAAAGGATGCCAGTGAAAGAACCTTGTTGAGGCCCTGAATGACAGTTGCTAAAATAGGCATGGTCTCCGACAACAATTTCTGCTCGATTTGAAGAACAACAGACCTATAAACAGAGAGAACCTCTACCAGACCATTAGCAAAGGCTCTGCGATAAATGCTTGGCTTCTCGGTTTTACGATTCGACAACTCGGACGCTCTATTCGAAGGTGAAACATCACCGGACCTTATCCATCTTAAATTTCGGGATTTCGTTGTAAAGCGATCGAGCTCTCGATAGTAAAACCCTAACGCTGCGGAAGGCTTCAGTATTTACGATATTGAAAACGGAAGGTTTCACCTTTCGCTGCGGTCAATGAAGGAGATATCGGAAGCAAGCTTGAAGCAGCATTGATCAGAGATGGGGGCGTCGGGATATAAGGGAATGCCGAGAGATTTATGGTGTTGTCGCTCGTCGATTATGAGATCTCCGGTACAGCCAACTAGTGCTAGTAAAATTTCGTGCAGCATCTTCGCCTTTTCTTTAATCGTTTTCGCAAAAAATGGGAAAACAATCAATGAGAATCCATGACTGTTACACTTTGCCGAAGTATATAAGTTAGCCTCCGAAAAACGCGGGACGAAAGCCACGGGACAGTTTAACGGCCGCGGTTCACCTCACTGTTGCAACCAGTGGCGAAGGCGGGGCCAAATGGAAAATTTTCCATTTAATTATTTTATAATTTATAAAATTTTATTTAATTAATAGTAAAATTGCAATTTAACTCATAAAAATATGATTTAATCCTTAAGTTATTAAAAGCATATTACATTTTATTAGCATAAACATATACAATTTGATTCAAACAAAAATTGTTGACGAGTTGCAACTAGGCTAAACAATATTTTTAGGCATTTAATTTTCTTCAAAAGTTATAATTCTAATAATTACGATCATAATTAATTACTATCATGCATAAATAAAACTATAATCAATTAATATATTTTTAAAATATATATATTTATCAATAAAGTGATCTTAAAAAATAGGGAATAATGATGTTATTTTACAACTTACTATAAGTGAATGAGAGAGAATATAAAAGAGTTAAGGAAGAAAACTCATGGTGAAGAAGGAAAGCACGTGCAAAGCAAAAGAGAAGAGAAACTACACTTTTGCACGTGCCCTGCTTCTCCAACAAGGAGCTACTCATCTACTAAAATGTTTTGAATGAATATGAGATGAATGAGGAAACTGTGAAGCATTTATAAGTGCAAAAGAGAGAAAAAATGATGGGCATGGCAATGGGTTGGGAAAGCTAAGGGGATAGCAATATTGAGTGAAAGTGAGAAATTGAAGAGTGTTGGTTGGGGGAGTAGTGGAGGAAATTAAAACAAAACCTAGATGTAGGTAGTAAGAAAAGAAAGGGAAAAAAGCCATGCCATATGCCATGCAATCATGGTGGAATCGTACGCAAAGCAAAGAAATTTCAAAGTAAAAATGTGTATGTAGCGAAGATCAAGCGGGTGTTGTTAACCTTATTTAAATAAAGCTAGTCATTACTCCACTACAGGTCCCAATCACTTTGCAGGATCGAAGGCACAGGCACTCTAACACCTATTCATCCCCATTGCCACTTCTACTAGTACTACCCTAACATTGCTAGCCTTTGGCTTTGCCACCAAGAATCTCATCCCGCCACCACGTATCCACCTCTTTTTCTGGGCCTAGGGTATTATCATTTACGGCTATTTTATTAAATTAACCTAAAAATTTTAATATTTATAAAAATGACTCAAGTTTAAAAATAATTATTAAAATAACATGAAATGAATAATGAAAAGGGGTTTTGGCCTGTCAATGGCCGGCACCACCTGGTGTTTTAGACCCATGATTGCTTGATTATTGTGTCAGACTTTAAAAAATTAAATTTTTTGGTTCTGACCTGTCAATGGCCGGAACCAGGGTATTTTTTTTAAATCGCATCATACTGTTATAAAAAATTGTAAAAAATTTTTGAGTGCTGGCCTGTCAATGGCCGGCACCACTAGTACAAAAAAAAAAATTTGGGAGCTAGCCTGTCAATGGTAGGCACCACTAATACGAAAAAAAATTTTGGGTGTTGGCCTATCAATAGCCCAGCACCACTAATCGAAAAAAAAAATTAAAAATTTTTAGTGTTGACCTGTCAATGGCCGGCACCAGTACTATACGAAAAAAAAAATTTGGTGCTGGCATGTCAATGGTCTTCACAATTAATACAATTATTTTCAATTCTAGTTTTTTCACAATTAATCGTCTTCTGCTTGAATCAGGTTTACGTTGCAACGGTACTAGTTTCTTCACAATTAATCGTCTTCTGCTCCAGACATTTTCTTCTTTCATTGTCCCATGAGATACCTTTGCATGGAGACTCTACCAACCGGTTCCAACCGCAACCTAGTTGCAGAATAAACACTATTGCACCATAGATAATGTCCATCTGCATTGGACAACTCGATTAGCCATCTATGGCGCAAAAAATCATCCAACCCTTAATGGCATAACCTTTAGGGTGGACATGACAGTATATAATTCAACCCCGAAATTCGGTTGTACACTACAAAAAACTCCATATACAATCCACTCCAAAAAAAAATCGCTTCATGATATACTACAAAACACTTTCATTTTGATGGCTCTCTCAAAAAAAAATTTCTCATTCCATTTACACTATCAGAACCCAAACCACCCATTATATATAAGGTTTGATGCCGGCCATTAGAAGGCCAGCACCTAAATTTTTTTTTTTTTCATATATTGGTGCCGTCCATTGACAAGTTAGCACCAAAAAAAATTTTTTTTCATATACTAGTGCCGGCCATTAACAGGCTAGCACCAAAAAAAAAAAAATCGTACTAGTGGTTCTGGCTATTGACAAGCCAACACCTAAAAAAAAAAATTTTCCGTACACTGGTGCCGGCCATTGACAGGTCAGCACCCAAAAAAAAAATTTTCGTACTAGTGGTGCCAGCCATTGATAGGCCAGCACCTAAAAAAAAAATTTTCCCGTATACCGGTGCAGGCCATTAATAGGCCAGCACCAAAAAATTTTTTTTTTCATATTAGTGATGCCGGCCATTGACAGGCCAAAGACCGAAAAAATTTGTTTTTTTTACATTTTTTTATACCAATATGATACGATTTTAAAAAAATACCCTTTAAAGTCTGACACAATAATCAAGCAATCATGGGTCCAAAACTTCAAGTGGTGCCGACTATTGATAGGTTAAAACCCTTTTTCACGGTTCATTTCAAGTTATTTTGATAATTATTTTTAAACTTGGGTCATTTTTATAAATATTAAAATTTTTGGGTTAATTTGATAAAATAGCCTACCAGTTTGGTAAAATAGCCTACCATTTACCAACCCCCTTCCTTTTAGTTTTTTCTTTCAAATGTTGATTTTATCCTTGATGAAGAACCTCTGGGTGCAAAAAGCACAAGGGAACAATGCAGGAGAGCACGTAGGCTTTGCGTGCTGCCGTGTTGGATGCAAACGTCCAAGCCTTTGAGTACGGTGAAATTTGATTCGGGTGACTAATATTCGATGCCCTAACTATGTAATTTTTGGTCAAACTCTGCCATAAGTAATTGTACTTTTTGAAAATTTGAAATTCAATCCATATACTTTGATTTCCTAAGAATTTAGTCTTTATTTTTTAGATTCTAAAAGTCAAGTACCACTATTAACACTTTGTTAGTCGGTGTAACATTTTTTATTAAATTTTTAGTATAACATTTTGAAATATAAAAATTAGTTAGTCGGTAGCTATGTAATTAAAAAATAACCTTATAATTTACTTGAATTTAACCTCAAAAACTTAGCAATTACACAAGCTTATGGCATATTTTAACCTAATCTTTTAACTTTTATATATATATATAAAGATTTTTTTATTAACATATGAATATAGACTTTTTTTTCATGAATATAAAAAATAGTTTAAAAGTTAATTGAACTAAACATTCTCAAACTATAACCTTCGTTTAAAATTGGTTCTTAAATTATCTGTGTCATATCAATAAGGTCTTATTATTAAATAACATGTCAATTTTTATGTGGCATAATTTAAAATACAAATTCTAAAGAAAAGTAAAACACTACCCATATAACTTTTAAAAGTTAAAACCAAAAATAAAACAAAGCGAACAACAAAACTTTTGTAAAAGATTCAAGAACTTCAAAATCAAGATATTTACAACATCCATTGTTACAATACTATATGTTTTCTTTTAATTTTTATTTTAAACTATGCCACATAAATCTTGACATCTCATTTAACAAGTAAAATAATAATTTTAGTAATGGAAAAACTTTATTAATAGACCTATAGAATGCAAAAAATTAATCATTAAATTTATTCCAATGGACACATTGAAAAACAAAAATATATAACTTCAATAATTTGGAGATGTAATTTAAATATTTTAAAGAGTTTAAAGATGTAATTTAAATATTTTAAAGTTTGAAAATCAAATTTTCAAAATTTATAATTTGAGCATGCAATTAATTCTCCATATTTTACACCATGTTTGGTTGGCATGAATAGCCATTCCATTCACGCCCAATTCAAAGTACTCTGATGAATTTTTTGTTATACACCGTTTGGTTCACCGTTTTCTTCATTCCACAGCTTTGCTATTACCTTCAGTATTCCCTCATATGCCGTAATAGGATTCTGGGTGGGGCATTTGAATTGCTATTCGACGCATTTGTCGTAAAATTTATCCCCAAAATAGCCTGCTTTCTTCTCCGTTGCTCCAGATTTCTTCCACCCAAAATAGCCTTTTCTTCTCCCTTGCTTCTCCTTCGTTCTTCTCCCTCCCCTGTTTGGTCACGCTCTAGATTGTTCTTTGCTTAGCTCACGGCCGCCATCTATGCTTCTCCTGTGCGTCATTGTCATTGTCGCTCCTTTCAGTCTCTCACTGTCGCTTGCCGCCGCCAAACATCATAAATCCGCCTTATCGCCCCACTCACCGTCACATCGTTTCGCACTGGACCACCACTGCCAGCGATCATCAGTCGTTGTCGCCAGGCCCACATTAGTGCCCAAACTTCCTCTGCCCGCTTCTGCTTCAATTTTGGATGTCATGAATCAATCAAAGTTGTCGATTGCTTCAAATAAGATCACGCCTTCTCTTTTATAAGCCAAGGTATGCATATCATCTCTTCTATTCTTTATTATTATTATATTTTCTGAACTTGTTTGATTTTGGGCATGAGATAATAATAAAAAATTCGTTTGAATAATTTGGGCTAAACATAGTTCATTTTTTACAGCTTAATTAGTTTAGATTAAAACACTTTTAAGTTTCTTATACCAATCTTGATGAGTATATTTTCAACTTTATTTGAGGATAGTGGAATCCTGCGCAGTAGTATGGGTGAACCGGTGAACATCTGAATTTTTTCATCAATTGGTGAAGCTTTTCTTTATGGTCGATCTCATTGATTAATTTTTGGAATTGTATTTACCATTGTAGTTGAAAATTAATAAAATGCACTTAATAGAATGCACTAACATGTGTTGTGATTTTGTCCATCAGTAAATTTTGCTCTGTGAATACTGACTTTGTTGTTTAATCTTAAGAAAACTAAAGTTATATTCTCTTTGCCTTCCATTAAGAGTTTGCATGAAGTTTAGATGCATGGTAGAAATTAATAATGGAATCAGTACATCTTTTCTTTTATTATTATTTAAAAGCGTTTGAGGGTGTAGCTAGCTAGTAGCAATCTCTTGCTCTGGGAAACAATGTTAATGAGGAGCATGTTTGAACTCGTAGTCTATTTATTGTTTGGCGAGGATTCGATTAGCAAACCGAGGATTAAATATAGAACTCTTTAAGGACCATTCTTACAAGATTGGAATTTGATCTTTGTTTACCAAAGCCCTTGTTCAACCGAATGCTTAGAAATTAAGTTGCTAATTTTAGATGATAATATTAAGTCATGCATGTGTAATGATATCTATCGTGTTTGAAGTTGCGGTGGGTGGCTAGATTCGTAATCTTTCCATTGTTTGGCCCTTTAGTAGCATTTTATTTGATCATCAATTTCCTTTCTTGTGTTGCTTTTTCTCCGATTATGCTTGTGTGTATGTATATGCATATATACAAATATGAGGATGTTGTTGACTATGGACCATTACTCCATCTCATGTTATCATTGCTTGAGTGAAACAATGATGACAAGAGAAAGTAATACACAAGTATTTTCTAGCATAGTTCATTGCAAGTCTTAAAAAAATGCGATGATGGCATAAATGGGACCACAATTTTATTATTCTAGTCAAGGTTAACATTAGAAAGTAGTATCCATTTATGCTAACATGGCAATTTCAAATCGCCTCACCATAATTTGATGGACCACCAATTGATATGGTAGGAATGTAACACTTTCTCCTAGCTAACTTTTTTTACGAGGAATACTAATGTGGTTTTAAGTTTGCTTGAATATGTTTTAGTGGTTCGCCTACATTTTCTTTTGTGTTTTCTTCATTTCTCCTCTTTGTGAATATTTACAATATTAGTTGATAACACTTTTGATACGTTTAGCTAAAATGGTGATTTCTTCTACAAATCAGGCTTGCTGAGTGAAATTGTTGATGATTATTGACTGAGCGTAGTTAAGACCCAACTCCATCAAACTCACTTTTAATCCTAAACTAACACTATGTTTGGTTGGCATGAATAGCCATTCCATTCCTGCCCAATTCTGCGTGCTACAGTAAATTTCTGCTATTACACCGTTTGGTTCACCATTTTCTTGATTCTACTGTTTTGCTATTACCCCCGTATTCCCTCATATGCCGTAATAGGGATTCCTGGGTGGGAGCATCAATTGCTATTCAACACATTTGTTGTAAAATTTATCCCCAAAATAGCACGCTTTCTTCTCCGTTGCTCAAGATTTCTTCCACCGAAAATAGCTTTTTCTTCTCCCTTGCTCGATTTTTCCACCCAAAATAGCTCGCTCTCTTCTCCCTTGCTCCGATTTCTTCCGACATTTTCCCAAATCAACAAAGACGTTCGCCTTCATCCTCCTCTCTGTACGTTTTCTTATTTTACCTATTTTGTGATATTTGTAGGAAAATCGGAAATTCGATAGATGTCGATCTCAAAGAGAAGAAAGAAAGGTTTTGGTTTGGTTTGGGTGAAAAGAAGGGCAAAGGAAAGGGAATTTATAGGAAAGTGAAGAGCGAGTTGTTTGTGTCGTGGACGTTGACCTTGTTTTCCCAATTTTCCTATCTTGAGTGCTTCAAGTGCATGCTAAACCTATCTTTGGTCTACCTATAATTTTTGGATGAATATGTTAGAAATATATAGTATGTACAATTAGTAAGAGTCTTACGTAGGGATGTTAGGTCTTACTATCGGACTCGTTCATCAGCTCAGTCAATACACATTGATGGGTTCCCTGTAATTTGATTCTATCTGTATTGGTCCAACACCCGTCATGCCATTTTGCTTGTATGCGATTGTCTGTTTCTCTCGGCCTGCCTAGACAAATGATAGTTTTTTTCGCAGATCATAGCTATTAATTATTTAAGAAGCCACGTAACCACTCAACCACTTTAGCCTATGCTTAGAATTCTTGCTTCATAAGAAGGTTGGAACATGTGGTTCATACTTGTCGTTTATTATATCTCTGCTCATCTCATCGAATCCAAAATAGCTTTTTAGGTGTACTTGACGTGATGATCGGTATTGATGTTGGTAAAGGGGTTAGCAAAGAATTTTGCACTAAGTCTCTTAGATTCTAATTCTGTAGACTTTTTAATTCGTCCATTCATGGACTTTTGAGTTCCACCATTTGTTTATAGATAGCTTTCTTGCATGACTACTGTAATGCCCGAACATTCTGTGATGCTTGCAGCTCAAGGCCTATGCTCATTAGTTGTCCAGCTTGATTGAGTCTTGTTATATGATCATAGGTCTTGTCTATATATATTTTCCAATATTGTTTAGCATCCAAAAAATTCCTAGGCCACCAAATCTCTGGGTGTCTAGTTTAAGACTAATGTCATGCAAAGGATGGTCAGTTTAGGTTCGTCAGCTGGGATTATTAGTATCTCTTCATTTAGCTCAGGGGATTCTTGAATTGACAGACACTCTTCCATTATCAGCCATAATTACCATTGTATCTATTGGTTAGTCTGTGTTATACTACTCTTGTGTTCCAGCCTTATTAGCAGAACCCAATATTTCTAGGACAATGAGTTCCATGTTGATCTGATTTTTCTATTCAGTGACCATTTCCCCACTAGCTTTATATCTTCCATTTCTATAGTTACTTTTCATTTGTCTGAATATTCTTCTATCTGCTGAGATGGATATTAGCATGGGAGTTGTCCTTCACAAGCATCTATAGCAACATTCTCTTCTTTTCTCAACTTTGGACTTAGCACCTTTTGGTACATTTTTGATGATTTACCAAGTTGGTCATTATCATCTTGGGAAAGAACTGGGGTTTCTCCTAGGAGTTGACTTAATTCAAGCATTAGTAATCATTAGTTCTCATGTATTTCCCAGTCTTCATATACTCCTTCTTCGTAAATATCAGCATCATAATCTAATTCATCATTTTACCATATATAATCTATTCTCCTATTAACCGGATTCCTTTAATTATGGCAGTTGTAGTTCTTCTAACAAATATACGCTAAAGTATTCCTATGAAAAATAGATAAGTAATAGTAAAGTTAGTTAGTTAAATAAAGTAAAGATCGTATCTATAACCGAAAATTTTCTTAATTATTCTTTCTAATTGCTAAGATTAAAATTAATCTAGTAAAGGGTAATGTGCTTTTATATCGTAGGTTCAATTGCTACTTATATATTTATATGTTTTAAACAATAGTAGCTTCCATGAGAGAGAATATAATTAATGTTTTTTATTGCTTCGTTTAGGGTTTAGAAAAAGTTACTTTTCTTGGGATTAGTGTATTTTCAAGCATGGAACAAATTGATCTTGATAATAATACCACAACCATTGATCTTTGTTCAATCGACGATGTCTCATTCAAAGGTATTTTAATTTTCTCCTGTTAATCTGGTGCACCACAAGAAAATACTCCGCATGTAAAGAAAAAATGTACATGTAAATTGTTACCTAAACCATGTTAAAACTATCCATGATCTCATTTGACTTTGTCTACATTGAGTAACATTTTGGTAAAAGTATCATGTAGCCTTTGTCTACATTGATAGTGGACAAGGAATTATCTAACTTGAATGAGCAACCAAGCTGTCAAAATTACGTAATATCTCTTGTATTCACTGAAACACTGTAAGTTATATGGCAATTAAATTCTTTGATTTTTTTTACTGTTATTGAAATTAGTATTGAAGAAATGTGACCCTTTTACTATGATTTGAAGATATGTAACACTTTAATATATTGCGATTATGGCTCAAATGCGCCTTTGATTGGACAAAGTGAGAGGCATAAAAGAATTGGTCTTCTTTGTTACAATATGGTTGCAAATGTGTCTTTATGAGTTGGTTCTTAGTTGCATTGGGTGCCATCCATAGCCTACATACTTATAGACCAAGGATTAGATCCTATATTTTAGATTTTTATACAACGAGATTATGTGAAAAGACTTGTATATGCTAGTGACGAGACTTGTATTGAACAAGTTAGGATGAATAGAATTGCCTTTTTTAAACTATGTGAGATGTTACAAACTTTAGGGGGATTGAAGTCGTCAAGGAACATGCTTGTTGATGAGCAAGTAGCAATGTTTTTACATATCATTTCTCATCACCTTAAAAATAGAGTTATCAAGCATCACTTTAATAGGTCTGGGGAAACCGTTAGCAGATCATTTCACAATGTTTTAAATGTTTGTCATCGCTTACAAGATGTGTTATTTAAAAAGCGAGCCAATTACATGCCTAATTCTCTGACCCAAGGTGGAAATGGTTCAAGGTATTGGGTGAATACTATATATAGCTCGTACATAATCCTTTTAGATTTAAATATAGTATCTTAACTCGAGGTTTTATACATGTGATGTAGAATTGTTTAGGTGCTTTAGATGGAACCCACATCAAGATTAGGGTTCCAAAAGTTGATAAATCTAGATATCGAGCGAAAAGGTGACATAGCAACAAATATGTTAGGTGTTTGTACACGATATGCATTTTGTTTATGTTCTTCCAGTTGGGAAGGTTACATCTTCGATGGACGAGTTCTTGAGATGCTATTAGTAGGAGACATGGACTAAAAGTTTCGCATGGTAAAGTGCAAAATTATAGGAATTTGAATTAATTTTTAAGATCATACTTTTATGGAAATTAACCATGACCAAATGTTTGTTTTTATAGGTTGTTATTATTTAGTTGATCTTGGATACACAAATTGTGAGGGATTTCTTGCGCCATTTAGAGGACAAAGATATCATTTGAATGAGTGGCGTCAAGGTTACCAGCCAAGTACTCCGGAAGAATTTTTCAATATGAAACATGCTTCAGCTCGTAATGTTATTGAAAGATGTTTTGGGTTATTAAAACTTAGATGGGGAATACTTAGGAGTCCATCATTCTATCACATGTGAGGTGCACAATAGAATCATTATTGCATGTTGTTTGCTCCATAATTTTATTAGAACCTATATGAGTATTGATCCTATTGAAGCGGAGTTGGAAGAAAGATTACCTAGTAATGTGATAGATGATGATGAACCGAATATCACAAATATTCATCCATCGGATGCATGGGCTACTTGGAGGATAGAACTAGCCAACCGAATGTTCAATGAATGGCAAGCATCTAGAAATTAGTTAGGTTTAGGGTAAAAATAGTAAATGTTACGTTGTTTATGTTATTTCATGTATCTAGTTTATGAAACTTTGGTGGTGTTTGAATTATTTTTTTGTATCGTACTAGATTTGTTGAATAATAATTTATTTTCCTTGGATTCATCATGTGTTATAATTGTAATGACTATAATTTTACGGTCATCGAAAAAATGTATTTTCGGGTCTCTGTTGTTAAAAATGGATATGTAAATATCTATTAAAAATATTCTGAAGTTAAGTATTAGTTAATTAAAGTTTAATAAAGTGAATTAGCTTATATTAAGGATAATTAGGAGAAAAGGATTAAATTGAATAAAGTGTGAAAGTTTAGTTGTAGATTAAAAGAAAATGGATATGGAATCATGTAACTTTTGTTAATATATGAATATTATGCTTGGATGTGAAATATAATTCTCAAGTTAATTAATTACTTATATTTTTTTTTGTAGAGTAATTAAATTATTTGTTTGATAATGATATTTTAGCACATATATGTATTGCAGTTTAAAAATAATAAAATAAATTATATATTTTTTATAGTTTTATATATTAAGATTTTTAATTCATATAATAATAATTATATTAAGTATGTTATTAAATTATATTTTATTAAATTATATTTAATAATAATTATGTTAAGATATCATTAAATTATTTGTTATTTTATTAAATTATTTTCAATAATAACCTTATTAAAATTTAATAACAATAATAATAATTATCTACCTAACAAAAATTCGCTAAGGGTATTACGATCATTTTAGTTCTTTTCCTTATGCTATTACAACATCATTCCATTCAACCAAACACAAGAATTCTATTACAATTATTCCATTCCATTCAACCAAAACAGTTGAATTACTTATTACAACTCTATTCCATTACACCTCTATTCAATTACAGCTCTATTCCATTACAGCGAACCAAACGTGGTGTTAATGAAATAGATAATAGTAAGAGAAAAGATTGGTTTCTTTCATAGACAGAGAACGTGGCCTCGCTAGGTTGATAATGCTATGCTTCCCTATTATGTAGAGTAGACATCACCTCACCAGCTTTAGCCCCCACAAAACCTTATGATAAAGAAACCCCATTTAGATTTTACTGGAACTCCGGTTCGTTGGGCACCTTGTTGGCCCAATTGCACCGTGGGTTCGCATTTGGGTCCAAATTTCACTAAGGGGGGAAATCTGGTTAACCACTGGATCCCAAAGTGAAGCAACCCCAAACCTACCATACCTTAGAAGATGAACTAACAGGTAATAAATAGATAAGCATCAATAAACATTTGGACTATAATCTACAACGCAGCTCTGAAGATCTAGTTAAAAAAGAATATATCACAAGACAGCTATTAGATTTGATTTCAGCTAATCTACCACCCATACACAAGGTCTAGTTGCCGTGTGGGTAGGAACGGGAAAGAACTCTTTTGGTCTTTCAATCTACTTCTTTGCATAAGTAATCAGCATCTGGTTTTGCTGTATCTTGAAACCTTGTAGTGCCTGCATTGCGACTGTTGATTGCATCTCGTTTTCATACTCCACAAAGGCAATACCTGGTTTTGCTTCCACCATTCGAACATCCTTCAAACCAGGGTATTGGTTGAAGAGCATTTGCAGCATCATCGCGGTTGCATCATGAGGAAGATTCTGAACAAATAGAATGTTATTTGGTGGTGCAGGTGCTTCTGGAACTATAGGTCTAGCACCCAGGTAGGGTATTTGTGATAGCTGCAGCAAATGGTGAGGAACATATAAATGTTCAACCTTCTTCTTCAGGAGAATTATGTAATAATATTATTGTCTAAGGAAAGCCATCAAGTAAAGGACCATTTTTCATTCAATTAAAATTCTATAGTATCCAATCTCAAACATCCAAGTTGGCCACCACGAGTCTCATAATACTGAAGGGCCAGGTTCAATTAGCATTCAATATCCATGAGAGCAAACAAATATGCAAACTTCAACACCATAAGGCATAAAATAAGTACCATGTAGATCATATAAAAACAACTCTCTCCAACCCTTTCGACCAGATTGAAGTTTGCAACAACTGAATTTCAGCAGCTCTAAAGTTATAAATGTTGCTACAGGCTAAAAAATATAACCTTCCGAGCAATACATATCAAGGATATGGTTGCAATATTAAGCAAGTTTAATTTCAACTGGATAGCATAGATTGAGCAAAAACATTATAAATCACATACTAAGGTACTATATTTCATATAACTTACAGGAGGTGTTGCACTGTAAGCACCCGCATAAGATGGATTCAAACCTGCTGCAGCTTGATTAGGATCAAGTTGTTCTTTCCGTTTTTTCCCTCCTACATTTAGACAAGATAAAAATCTCTACAGAAGTGAAAGAAAGAGCACTACACAAAAAGTTAAAACTGTATGTCACAGATCAGAACTGCCAACAAGTTAAAGAAATAGGGGGTATAAACAGGCTTAATCTGAAAAAAAACAGTACATTTCAGTGCTGAGTTTCACTTCCCCATCAACTCCTTAATGTGCACCAAAGGTAACAATGCCGGCAAAAATAATGACTTAATTGATGGGGCAAAAGAAAATAAAAGTCGGAAGAGGAAGGAGCTGAAGGAGGGAGATTTACTTTGACATTAAGGCAATTTACAATGCATCTAAATGGGCATGTCAAATTGATCAGCAACATCTCAATAGTAAGCCATGCAAAATTAGAAGGCAGGTATACAAAACTCAAGGCTATAAATCCATGTAGAAGTAAAGAATCTATTATTAACAACATTTGTAGCAATACTAATTGCATGCACATACATAGAGAATGGAATACAACAACACCGATATTAATTGCTCGATTGTTAGCGTTTCTAACGAAAGGTGAAAGAAAAAGAGGAAAGTACCCTTTTCGTCATGCCTCTTTCGCTTCTCTCGGGGGACAAAAGTGCCATCTGCTTTTGCTATTATGTCAGATTTAGTCTTTGCATATTGTATTCTCTGCAAATAATTGCACATTACATACATTATTCACAGTAGCAAAGGTTTTAATGCTTCATGGAAGCAGAGAACACAGTTAACACGAATCACCGGAATACAAAGAAAATCCGCTTAGGTGTCCCTAAATACTTCATATTCTTCTGATTTTTATTTTTTTAAATTTCGACATAGTAAAAGAAACCCAGTCATTTGATGCATTTTCCAACAAAAGGCTAATAAACCAATATAGTCAAATATAAAAGAAGAATCTGAACAAAGAAATCAATTGAAAACCCAGAAGAAACAAAATTGTCGAATATGCAGAGGTAGAAAAAATTCAAAAAAAAAAAAAAAAAAAAGAAGACTGCGTATACCATTTCCTTGTCGTAAAAAGGAAAGCCCTGCATTCGCCTAAGAGCATTGGTAGCGGAGGTAACATCCTCGAAAATAACCCAAGCTTGACCTTTATGTTTCAGAGTTTTAAATGCTAACACATCCAATATCTTCCCAAATTGTGAAAAGACAGCGTGCAACGATTTCTTCAACTCTGCAAACATCGTTCAAGGAAAAAAAAAATAGTAAAAAGAAAAAATCAATGTAAATCCATTTTAATTCGAATAGAGAATTGAAATAAGTACGGTCGATTTTGATCTTCTCGTTGAGATTGTTGATGTATAATGTCATATTGGGAGGAATTTCTTCATCCTGACTAATCTCCGCCATGTTTCCCCTGGCTCAAGCTCTAACCACAATCAAGCAGCAATGAATGAGTGAGACGAGCAAAACGGGGGTTTAACTCGGGTTTTTTAGGGTCAAACTGCCCTAATCGGTTGCAGAAGAGTTGATAGGGAAGATCCGAAAAGGTTGAGATAAAATTGGGCTGAGATGGATCACTTTTCCTCGATTGGGGCCAACGGCCATTCTCTTTGGGTATTTGGGCAGGGCTCGCTTTGACAGTAACCATTAAAAGGATTGATACGAGAATCAAGTTATCTACTAATCTCTAAGATTAAGATACCAACATAATAAGCATGTCCAAGTCGCATCCCAAATTAGGATCCACAAATCTCTGTACGAATAAGTCTGGAATGTCAATTTTTTTGAGTAATTTCATAGGTTTTACATCAATTCATTATCAAATCAAAAGCTTTATTTTTTTCCTTTCAAGCTAAATGATTTTATTTTAATATTTAATTATTTTTAAAAATAATATGTTATTATTTGCGATAATTCGTTAAAAATAACATTTTATTTAAATCATTGGGCATAACTAAAATACATTAATTTATTGATTCAAATATTAAGATGAAGAATTTTCAAATGATAATTAAAGCATTTTAAATCTATGCCACATATAATATAGTTTTATTTGATGTTATTAATGTAAAGTAATATTTTTTTCAAATTAATAACTAATTAACTCTGATGTTAATTAAGTATTTGATATTAAAAAATATAAATTTAGTAAGAAGATAAAAGTTGAGAAGTTTTTCATCAAACTCGTGTTTATATATGTAAGTTTGTTGGTCCTAAAATCTTGAATGTTGGGGATACTTCTAGGCAAGTTTACCAAATATTGATAGGTAGTTGTTAGGTCAAGTGTTCTCTGGTTAGCTGCTAAATAAGTTGAAACTTATAATCTGATAAAACAATGTGAAAAATAATTATTTAATAAATTAATATTTGATATATTAATACTACAAAACAAAATTAAATATAGTAAAAGGATTATAAAGGTAGTGGATACCAATAAAAATAAAGATAAATTAGGATATTCATGTAAGAATAGTGGACTAAAGTGAATAACACAATTATCATTACGTCATTCAATTGCAATCTCTATTCATGTGTTTTTAGATTTTGATAAAATGGATTAAATTTGGTAAGGCAAAGTGGAGTAGCGTGGAAACATTCATATTATCAAATGCATTACGATTTTTTTTTTTTATATAGTGTCATTCATTAATAAAATTTAATTTAATTAGGGAATTATTTTAAAAAATTATTTTATTTGCAAAATAAATTATATGATTGTGAGAGTGTTTTCGTCTTTCTATATAAATCAATAAAAATTATTCATAATGATATTTGAACTAACACTATATATATAAAACTTTTTCATTTACCATTTGAATTGAAATAATTTTTTTTTATTTGAAACTTTAATAAGTGGGTTTAGTACCAATAAAGGCTTATTTCCGAAATTATTTATAGAAATTGACCATTTTTAAAAATAATAACGGGTATGGATCGAAAAACACAAAAACGTATTGACGTGAACGCATTTTTAGGGGATAACCCAGAAAAATACTTCCACGTCAACGCTTTTTTCCTTGTGTCAAGCAAAAGCCCTTTGACGTGGATGCACTTTTGGCCGTGTAATTCTCAGTGGGTTATTTGCTAATTAGGGTCTAGGCTTAAGGTTCTTGAGTTTGATTAGGGTTCAGAAAATTTTAAATTAAGGTATTAGGTTTTTAATTGTCAAAAATAATTTTAACAAGATGGGTTTTGAAAAAATAAATTTGACTTGATGTG
The DNA here is from genome assembly GCA_025506655.1 of Gossypium rotundifolium. Taxonomy (NCBI): domain Eukaryota; kingdom Viridiplantae; phylum Streptophyta; class Magnoliopsida; order Malvales; family Malvaceae; genus Gossypium; species Gossypium rotundifolium. The sequence continues at coordinate 165,639,455 of CP106729.1, read as the reverse complement.
TTCTGAAAAAATTATTTTGATGAGATGGATTTTGTTTTTATTTTTGAAAAAACGCTTTAAGTAGGATGCATGGTTAGTAATAGTATAGAAAAAGCTTCCAGCTGGACGCTTTTTTTGTACTTATGATTCTGAAAAAATATATTTGAGAAGATGGTTCTGAAAAAATATCCCAGGATTCTCGGGAAATCTGATAGTGGGGTTGAAAAACAAAATTAACCCTTACCATTTTCATTTCGTTGACGGAGATATGTTTATCATCGAGACAAATTAATTATTGAGCCATTGCTAACACAATCAAATTTCTTAGAAATTATAAAAATAATAATAATTCAAACAAAAATAAAAAATTTAGAGAGCTTTGAGAGCTTTTTTGAGAAATTTAGAGAGAAATTTGGAAGAATAATAAAATTTGGTGCAAAAAAGGGTTAGGGTTTATACTTTCTTTTCCTGATCGTTGGAGGCCCAACGGTCAGATTTTTAAACTATCGTTGGAGGGAAAAACGATCAAAAGCACGTTCATGTTAGAGCGCTTTTTCCTAACACAAGGAAAAAAGCTTTGATGTGAAAGCGTTTTTCTGGGTTATCCCCTGAAAACGCGTCCATGTTAGCGCATTTTGGGGTTTTCGGCCCATATTCGTTATTTTTTTTAAAAATGACCCATTTCCTTGAATAATTTCGAAAGTGGACCTTTATTGGTACTAAACCCTTAATAAGTAGATATGTGTTTTAAATTTTGTATATAAATAATATCGTTGATTGAGTTAATGTCACAAATGAATACGACGCTAGCTCAGGATTGATGACAAATTAATGATAAACAATTATATTCATTTAGTATTCTTAATCGATGTATTTTGCATTTCAATTTTGTTTTACTCACAATTTAATCTAATTTTTAAATTTTAATAGTGTGTATATTTGATATGTTATTATTAAATTAATTCTAAATTTATATTATTTATTATTTATTATAAAATATTTTAAACACATATTTATATTCCAAATATATAATTTATACATAATAAGATTTCATTATATATATGAAAATCTTTTGAATAAATTTACAAGTCAATTATTATTTAATACAACTGTAATCACAATCACAGTCATTTAGATAGATACAATGCTGGCGAGTGTAATAGAAAAATATATAAAACTCAATTCAAAGCCAACCTAACTAAGTGCCGACCCCGTCTCTTGCGAACAACACGAGGTCACACTGTTTCATTGGCCTTAAATAAAACAAAAAAATGTTATCACAAGATTATGTTACCCAACAATTTTTGGGGGCCAAAGCAAAGTACCCTATTTGACAAAAGGAGCCCCCTTTTTAATGGTTTATGTAGCTTTTTATCCATTTGTTCATATTCCCTCACCAACAACATCAAACCCGTTGTTTTTAAATTTAATTTGACTTTTATTATGTACTTTTATCATTAATTTGATAATTAACACTACACCAAAACAGACTTTTAGCGGTGTTTTTAGTGGCGTTTTACTAGAAAACGCCGCAAATATTATCATTTAGCGGCGTTTTAGACAAAACGCCGTAAAAGGTTGAGAAATAGCGGCCTTTTTTTAACAAACGCTGCTAAAAAGGAGATATAGCGGCATTTTCATCGCAAAGGCCACTACAGATCTGAGCATTAGCGGCGCTTTTGAAAAAACGCCGCGAAAGTCCAGAACATTAGCGGCGTTTTTAGAAAAACGCCGCTAAAAACCCGATTATTAGCGGCGCTTCTAAAAAAAGGCCGTTAAATCTAAGAGAATTAGCAGCGCTTCTAAAAAAACGCCGCTAAAGCCCAGAGAATTAGCGGTGCTTTTAGCAAAACGCTGCTAAAAACCCGATCATTAGCGGCGCTTCTAAAAAAATACCGCTAAAGCCCAAAGAATTAGCGGCGTTTTAGAAAAACACCGCTAAAAACCCCATCATTAGCGGCGCTTCTCAAAAAACGCCGCTAAAGTCCAGAGAATTAGCGGCGCTTGTAGAAAAATGCCGCTAAAAACCCCATCATTAGCGCGCTTATCAAAAAACGCCGCTAAAAGTTTTTCATATTTCTATGTTATTCTTACTTTGAATTATATTTTAGGTTGATATATTCACTTTTAAGCAATGAGAAAATTTCATTTTAGTTACTTAATTATGAAAAGTTACAATTTGTTAACTAAATAATTTAGAAGTTTTCATTTAAGTTAATTATAAATGAAGCTATTACAATTGATTTAGGGTTTAATGTTTAGTATGTAAATTTCATGGTTTAGGGTTTGTTATTTTGGTATATGGGTTTAGTGTTTTAAAGCTTTTTGTTTGGGCTTATTGTATAGTATTCAATATCTTATTGTTTACTGGTATTAAGGTTTAAGTGTTAGTGGTAATTAGGGGTTAATGTTTAGTGTTAGGGATTTAAGGGGAAATGGTTAATAGGTTAGGGTTTTGGTTTAGGGTTTATGGTTTATAGGTTTAGGGTTAAGGGGTTTGAAGGAAATGGTTAATGTGTTAGGTTTTTGAGTTAAAGGTTTATGGTTTTAGTTTAAGATTTTTTAGGGTTTAAGATTTAGGGTGCTAGCTATATGACCCAAAATCTCGAAAACCGAAATCCTTCATGAGGGATTTATGGTTAATGTGTTAGCTATTAATTTGATCCAGATCTTATAAAATATTAACATAATTATTGATATAATTAACATAAATTTTTATTAATTTATATATTGCACATACATAAAAATTTATATTTATTTATTATAAAAATATATTGATGTATTTATATTTTAAAATAATGTCTATGATTAAATCAAAATTAAAGTTTCAACTATACGTTTAAACCACAATTAGAATTTCACATCTAGAATTACACATTAAACCAAAATTCATATGTAATTCTAAGATGTATCTATATCAAAATTTAGGTGAAAAAAAATTAAAAACTTAAAAATTAATAATAATTTAGGTGTAATTCTAAGATGTATCTATATCCTAATGTTGATAATTAAATTTTTACATATTAATAATAAAGAATAAAAATTAAAATTAAAACCTTAAAATTTAATATTTAATATTTTAGTTAAAAAGTTCAAAAGCGAAAATATAAAAAAAAAAATTAACAAAATGATAATCTCGGAAGAAAAATTTTGAAATAAAAACATAGAAAATATAGGTTAAAAATTAAAATTAAAATTAAAATTAAAATTAAAATTAAAATTAAAATTAAAATTAAAATTAAAATTAAAATTAAAATTAAAATTAAAATTAAAATGCTTTAGCCGCAAAATATATATTCAGGTTTTAGTGGCGTTTTACCAAAAACGCCACAAAAATATTGTTGTATTTAAATTAAAACAACGTCGATTTTTAAGTATTTTTAGTGGCGTTTTATGGAAAACACCGCAAAAGATGGGATATAGTGGCGCTATTGAAAAACGCCACAAAATTTATTGTTGTATATTAATTAAAACGACGTCGGCCCTTCTTCTGAATCAATTTCCCCCAACCATTTCCCTCTTCCCCTGAAATTCATTTCCCTTCTTCTGAAATTCATTTCCCCTTCCCCCGAAATCCCTAAATTGAGACCGAAATTTTCAAAATTTCAACTTTTTTCGTTAAGGTTTTCCTACAACCTTTTCTCCCTATAACATTTTCCCTTCGAAATCGCTCAATTAAACCCGAAATCAACCCCACTTTTTCCCCCAATTCGTCAGCCCTGAAATCGGTAAGTAAATGCATATACTTCATCTGTTTCTTCCTTGCATAAATTGCATTTTTAATGAAGTCTGACTTAACGGGTTGTGTCATCTTCGACTGGCTGATTTGTGTGAGCACAAAAACCACCGCCACTTTCATTCAAAAACCAGCTTTCGAGTTTCATTGTATTAGCTTCATTTCAGAATATTATTCTATATTTGAAAAGGAAAAAAACTTACGCATGTTTGAATTATTTCAATTTTGAAGCAGCAAAGGCAAATGACAGTTTGCCCCAACCACATCTCGTTCCCCATAGTCGTTCCCCATAATTGCTTTGATTTTGTTTTAAGGAGAATTGTTATTGTTTTTTCATTTCAGCTTTGAGTCTATCAAATGTAAAAAGCTTCTGTCTGAATTGCTACTTATGATGTTGGGATTTTTGGCTTCTTTTGTTACAAAGTGCGACTTGCTATTCAAGTTGTGATTGATAAAGAATTTCACATAGGCTGATTGTAGGAGGAAAAGTTTATCTGTGTATATCTTTGGTTATCGAGAAGATCAAGGGAAGATGATATTTCAGTCAGTCCTTTAGTAAAACTGGGTTGGATTTAATGTTTTCTTGTATTTGTGCTTCTTGGCATTGGTTAAATTGAAAATCATCAATACCCTTTGAGTTGCATAGGAAGGAGATCGATATCTCTTAAGTAAGATCTTAAATTTTAGTCTTGTAGATAGATAAAATAATATTGAGAGAGTTTCATCTCTTGTTTAGGGATCTAATCCAACTCGATTATAAATTTAGTTTAAATCTTATATAATTGTTCAATGTTACGTTAGGATACGTGTTTTGTAGTCATTCTGTTTTTCATTAGTAACTGAAGTTAAAAGGTGTTTCATTAGTAACCTCAAGTCAAAATTGTGACAATTCTTTGTCGGAGGCACTTGATTTGTTAGTCATTGAGTATTAATTGTTTTTCTCTGAAATGGAAACGTATAGGATTAATCAGTTGGAGTTTAACTGATTCTGGATTTTGGTTCTGAAATTTTCTTTCACAGATTCTGGATGAAAACTAGAGATTTTAGTTTATTAAGTTCCAGGTTATGTGTATCTTTTTATAAACTGCCTACTTTAGCACTGCCTTGCAAGTCCTTTACCCTTTCCTGTATCTTTTCTTTGGTGTTGATGTAAAATATCTAAATATCATCCTATTTACTTCTTACTGAGTGCATGCAACACGGCCGTGAGAAGGAAGCGATTAATCAATTATGCTCACTTTTCTTCTTATGCAATAAGCCGGCCTTAACTTCCTAATACTGCATTTTAAAGGTTAAGAAACTAGAAGAGCTTGGAATTGGTAGACCTTCGACATATGCCTCAACATTGTGATTCTTTGTCATATTAAATAATTGTTTGCTATATTACTTTCTTGATGCTATTAGTATTATAGTATATTTATCTATGATTTTCAAATAGTTGATGCAATTTGTGAACTGTATGTAAAGGCTTGTCAATTGGAATTGTTTATTTGCTGGAAATTGAGATGTGGTATTGCTGTAATTGAGGTCTAAATATGTTGTTAATTGAGGTGTTTAAATTGCTGTAATTTCATATTAGTGTTTAATAATGTATGTGAATAGACTTTTGTTTTAATAAATTTCATATGTATTTGTTACAGATTTGTATTGAGAAAGGTATCCGTACTTTGCAAGTGAGTAGAATTGAAGAGGACTTACTTCGACTACTTAATTGACTATTTTTCTTTCAGTCAAATAATGTGAGTATTAGTTTTTAGTAAATAGCATTATTAATCAATAGCACTTGTTCATTCATATGTTGTTTGTATTTCAGTTACTACTTCCTACTGCTCCTGCAACTGTTGGATTTGATTTGTTGGTAATAACTTAACAGGTATATATGCTATTGGATTGGATTTGTTGGTAATTCATATACTGTTTATTATCCTGCTTGGTTGGTATATATGTTGTTTGTTATACTGCTGTCCAAAAAAAAAAAATTCAAAGTATATAGGCTGGAAACCTAACGGGTTGCCTTATATCTCATTGTAAGATATAATGGATCCTCCCCAGGTGTAACAATGCTTACAATCAGAATGTTAGAGATGATAACATGGAAGGCATCTTCATAGTGCTTACAATCAGAATGTTAGAGATATAGTGGAGCATCTTCATTGATGAATCTGGGTTATCCTCATAGTGCTTACAATCAGAATGTTAGAGATGATAACATGGAAGGCATGTTGCGGGATGCTTTTAATATATGCAGTGATGGTTTCGGGTCATTTCCACCTGACTTGGGTGCAACCGATGATTATAATTTGGGTGGAAATACTTTAACTGAAGGGGGAAGAAGTGTACTTGATGAATAGCCAAATGAAGAAGCGGCGAGGTTCTACACGTTACTTGGTGAAATGAATGAAGAACTGTATGAGGGATCAAAATTTTCCAAACTATCATTCTGTATTCGTTTTTTTCACTTGAAATATTTGGGAGGGTGGACCGAAAAGTCGTTGACAATGCTGTTAGAGTTTCTGCAAGAAATGTTCCCATTTGCAAAAATACCTCAATCTTCCAAAGACATAAAGAAATTGATAAAGGATTTGGGCCTTGGCTACAACAAAATTCATAGTTGCCGAAATGACTGCATGTTGTATTGGGGCGATCGGATAAACCAACAGTGCTGTCATGTATGCAGTCAATCCCGTTGGATTAATAGAAATACAAAGGATAGTAACGAGGATAAACACGATACACAGTCAAGGAAATAGCCAGTTAAGATTTTACGGTATTTTTCGCTAATACCAAGGCTTCAAAGACTTTTCATGTCGTCAAAGACAGTGAATTAATGACGTGGCACCGTGATGGACGAACCGATGATGGACTGTTAAGGCATCCTGCAGATTCTTTAGCTTGGAAATCATTTGACTCAAAATTTAAGCTTTAAGCGAGTGTTGATGGATTTAACCTTACAAAATCATGAAGCGAGAGAAAGGGCTAATGATATCGACATATATTTACGACCACTTATTGAAGAGTTAAAACATTATGGTGGTGTTGAGACATACGATGTGTTGAGAAAGGAGAACTTCAATTTACATGCGGCTTTGAGTCTATTTTTGAGCATCAATTTATCCGTTAGAGTACCAAAATGTCATGCACATTGAGAAAAATGTCTGCGAGAACATCATTGGGACTATTTTGAACGTCGATGAAAAATCAAAAGACAATCTTCAAAGTCGACTTGATTTAGTCCACATGGGAATTCGGCGTGAGCTTCATCCCTAAGCACTTCCGAATATGAAATATCGGTTGCCGCCTACTTTTTTTTCAATGTCAAAGACAGAGAAAGAAGTGTTCTGTACGGTGTTGAAAGATATAAAGGTCCCGGATGCTTATGCATCAAATATATCTCGATGTGTGAGTCTTAAGGATCGAAGACTATATGGCTTAAAATTGCATGACTATCACATATTGATGCAAGACTTACTGCCAGTTGCTATGCGGTGTTGTATGTCGAAAAAGGTGACGTCTTGCGTAATTGAACTGTCCAATATAATGAAAGGCATTTGTGGTAAAGTTTTGGATGTTCAAGAACTTGAGACACTACAAGATCGAGCAGCACTGACTTTATGCAATCTGGAGAAGATCTTCTCACCTGCCTTCTTCACAATTATGGTGCACTTGTTAATTTATCTCCAGCGTAAAGCAATACTTGGTGGACCCGTTTTCTATCGATGGATGTATCCCATTGAAAGGTCTTAATTTTTTTGCAAATTATTCCTTCATTCACCTAAATGCCATTAGTTGCAACTTTTGATAATGTTCTATACCGTGTTTAGGTTCCTATCCAAATTGAAGTCTTACTGCCGCAATAAACGTTATCCGGAAGGATCAATTGCCGAAGGCTACTTGGCAGAGGAATGTGTGACTTTTTGTTCGAGGTATTTGGAAGATATTGAAACAAGAATAAATAGACCAAGTAGAAATGCTGGGCTCACAGATCATAACTTGGCCGAAACTTATTTATTTCAAAGTTTCGGAGAACCAATCGGTAAAGTTGAAATTACAGAATTAGATGATAGATCGTGGGTCCAAGCACATCGATATGTTCTTTTTCATCATGAGTCAATGGAACCATTACGCAAGTAAGTTCTAGAGTTTGATAAATATTCATCAATTATAATTTGTCTGTCTTCTAACAAAATAAACTTTTTTTAAACGTAGTGAGTACAAACAAATATTGAGAGCTCGTTCACGGTCTCGATGATTACAACAACGAGAAATTAATAAGTTGTTCATAGAATCATTTCATGAATGATTAAGCCAAACGGTATGCAATTGGAGTTTTTAGTGTCAAGTAATAATGTTTTCTCATAACATTTATAATTACTCAATTTACTTTCGATTCAATATGTTTTGAGTCGGAATGAAATAAATGATGAAGTTAAATGGCTATCGCAAGGTCCAAATAGAATAGTGAAAAGATATAGTGCCTTCCTCATCAACGGATTCTGATTTCATACAAAGTATCGCGAGAGATTGAAGAGAACCCAAAATTGTGGAATTGTTGTTAATTCTTCAATTACAATTTATGCTAGTGCTAGGGACAATAATCCTGTCGAGGGGAATGTGGAGTATTATGGACTTCTTACTGACATTATTGAGTTGGATTATTATGGCAGATGGAAAGTTGTTTTATTTCAAGGAGATTGGGCTGATGTGAATACGGCTCGCGGAATTAAAAACGATCAATATGGTTTTACAATGGTGAATTTTTCTCGATTGATTCACACTGGAGAACAATTGATGGACGAGCCGTATGTATTTTCTTCTCAAGTGAAACAAGTTTTTTACTCAAAAGATCTAACTGATGAGGGTTGGTACGTTGTACTCCGGAACACCCCAAGAGACTTGCTTGACATGGGCAATGGAAGTAGAGATGACATAGTCGAAAGATCAGAAACTTTGCCTTTTCCAGAACAAAACTTAAATGAAAATATCCCTAGTACTAGTCAACAATTTCAATAGGTTCGTCAGGATGTGGACGAAGATATTTACGAAATATGATGTAGTAAGATTTTACGATTTATTATTTATATGTAATATTATAATTTTAATATTGGTCATGTTATATAATTTAATTATTTTAAATGTCCTATTGTTGTTGTTATTTGTTACTAAAATTTTGAACTATTTTATGTGTATTGCAGGAAAAATGCCTAGAAGACGATTACGAGATTTAAATATTGTCCACGATACTCCAAATCCAGAAGAAGCAAATAGTGAACAGCAAACAGTTGTTGGATCTTCTAGTCTGCCGGACATAGATGACGAGCCTGGAGATTTTGAAAGTAATGTTAAGTTTATTTTACATGCATGTTGAATTTTATTATTGATTTATTTTTCAATTTTAATGATATAATATAACATTTTATAGCTGGAGGTGGTGGGACGCGCAGAGGTCGAGGACGTACATTACTTAAAGATTTATACAACTTAGAGCCTACCGATCGTGTTAAAGTAAGGAGAAACAATCATGGCCAGTCTATTGGATCTGAAGCTCGACTGTTAGCAGGCTATTTGGGCATTATAGCACGAAATGCCAATATGTTGCCCATTAACTACGAATCATGGCATCACATGCCTGATGCCAACAAAAATCAGGCTCTGGATAATATTAAGGTAACAAAACATGAATGTAATTTATAATACTTTAATTTAACTTTCATTTATATTAACTTTTTAAACTTTTTTTGTTCAGGGTAGATTTGCTTTAGAGGTCTCCGATGACTATGTTAAGAAGACATTAGGAAAAAAATGGAGAGATAATAAAAGCACGCCAAAAAAATAATATTTTAAGAAAGACATAAGCCTCGACGAAAAATTGCGAAATGTCCCGCCGGGAATGTTGAGGTACCAATGGGAAGATCAAGTTAGATTCTGGAATTCAAAGAAAGGAGAGGTATTACGTACTTGTAAAGTCTTATAAAATTTTCGGTTTCTCGTATTTACTATATACATAATTCAAATTCCATTATGTAGGACCGTGAGCGAGTTAGAATAAGCAGCAGACAGAAACAAAAATTCACGCACACGGCAGGTTCCAGAAGTTTTGCTTGTGTAGCTGAGGCCGAGGTATTATAATTTATTAATTCTGTCAAATATTACTGACTTTATACTATTAAATTATATTTATTTTTGCTATAATGTAGGAAGCTTTGTCTGGTCAAAAAGTTGGATGCCTTCAACTTTTTGACATTACGCATAGGAAGAAGGATAGATCTCCGATGACATCCGAAGCTGCAGAAATTATGGTATATTTACTTAATTAAACTTGATTCATTATAAATATTTCTATTGCTTAATTATAATAGTTTAATTTATCGTTTGTAATTTTAAATTTATAATGTTAAGTTATGTTGCATTCCTTCTTATTATATATTTCGTTTCTAACACTTTCATTGATTTAATAGGATAAACTAAAGGAGAAGAAGGCGGAGTATGAAGCGGCTGCTTCGATTGATAGTTCTATTAATCTCGAGGAGATTGATAATAGAATTATTACTGATGTTTTGGGCCCTGAAAGGTAAGACTGCTTCGATTGATAGTTCTGTTAATCTTGAGTATATTTATAACAGAATTATCACTGATGTTTTGGTTCTTAAAAGGTATGGTCAGGTTCGGTGTCAAGGATTTGGTGTTACCCCGACCCAATATTTTGGATCCGACTCCCAACAATACATGCCTTCCGGGAGTCAATCTCGTGCTGAAGTTCAGAGACTAAAAGAACAGATAGTTCAGATGCAAGCGAGCACGGTTGAGCAAATTTCTCAACTTAGAGCGGAGGCGAGCGAGGAGGCGAGGCGGAAGAGAGAGCAGAGCATATTGCTCAACTTAGAGCGGAGGCAGAATGAGGGGAGGCGGAGGCAGCAAATGAGGAGGTAGAGCGAACAAAAAGTATGAAGAACTCCAGCTACAGCTTCAAACTATGATGAATGTGTTCCAACAGTCGCAGAGGCCGCCATCTTAGACATTTGTTTTCTTGTTGTAAGATGACTTTTAACATTGTTACATTTAACATTATTGTAAGATTACTTTCGGTTATAATTCATTCGTTAATTTCTATCATATATCTTTTATTCATTTTCAAATATCATTTAGAATTAATGCATTTGGTGTGATTTTTATGCTACATTTGCTGTTTTGGGTTGCAATTATATATTATATTTGCTGTTATTGGTTGGTTTTTAGTGCAGGAGGGGTATGATGTTGAATAAATTGTACATTGCAAAACTGTACAAATTAGCGGCGTTTGTAAAAAAAGCGCCGCTAAAAGTCCCTCCTTTAGCGGCGTTTGTAAAAAAAAAGCCGCTAAAAGTCATGATCTTTAGCGACGTTTTTTCTCATAAACGCCTCTAATTTTTACGGCGTTAGATTTAGCGGCGTTTTTTACGGCGCTTTTAAAAGCGCCGCAATTACTTTTAGTGGCGCTTATAAACGCCGCTAAAAGCAAAAAAAAAAAAAAGGCCGTTAAAAATCTATTTTGCTGTAGTGTAAATAAGGTGCAGGTCGTTCACTCAGGACTCGAAAGTTCACAAGGAGAGCTCATGGTTTCAGCTCGCACATGTCACGGGGTGCTTGTAAGGGGAGCTTGCTATCTCAGCTCACATATACTCAAGAAGTTCGCATATAGGGGCCACGAAGTCTAGTAGGCAGCCTAGAACAATACGCGTCCTATATACATAAATTCTATTAAGAACGTCAATTCCATAAACAATAACTATATATATAAATATCTGATTATCTCCTTTAATTGAAACACAACAAGAAATTACTTAACAACTTTCAAAATTTAAACTACTTTTACTCGTTTCATTAGTCTTTTGGGCACGTATGTTGACATTTTGAAGAAGATAGGAAAAGTACATAAGTTGATTATTATTTTCTTTTAAATGTTGTATATTGCCTTGTACACATTTTGGCATACCCATAGCATATAATGGCACCATATATGATTCTAGAAAATGTATGCCAAGAATTTAACTTTGGAGTCAATTATTATATTCAGTAATAATTTTTTGGATAAATTACACTCAAAATTATTAAATTATTAGTAAATTTACGTTTTAGTCACTCAATTTTAAAAATTAGAAAATAATCATTAAATTATTTGAAAGTTTTCATTCAAATTATTAGACTGTTAAAATAGATGTTGTATGGTCTTTTCCATTTGTATCATTTGCACCAATCGAAAGCTCTTCTTACCTTTTTCATTTGCAGTTCAAGTTTTTCATGAAATAATTTTAAACACCACGAAGATACGAATCAAAATCTAAATAGTTTTTTTCTCCAATCTTCAACACTAAACGTTAGACTAACTTAGATTCAAGGTATGTTATTCTACTTAGTTATGCGTACTGATCCACTATACCGAATGTCGAATCACCGCTTAGAGTTCGCTAACCAAACTTTAAAAAAAAACCTTAATAATCTAGTGATTTAAATAAATTTTTTTTAAATAATTCAATTATTATCTATAAGTTTTCAAAATTAATTCATCAAAATATAAACTTATTAATAATTTAATCAACATAAAAATCAAACTCTTTTTATTTTATTTAAAAAAAATGAGGTTCGTGCTTGGGAGTTGGGACACCAAGCCATATATTCATGCATAGCCTAACATGTTGCGTTTTAATTTATTATACAAGGCGCCGCTGCTCCGAATATTTTATTTAAATTAATAAACTTAAAATCTTATCCCTTTTTGTGATTTGAAACATTAATTAGAAGCTATTTAGTATTTCGAAGAACTCTTTCTTTTCTTTTGTATTTAGCACATTAATTTGGAAAAAAAAAAATCCTGAAAATAGAGAAAGAGGGAAAAAAAATGTAGGTAAATGATGAGCAGGTAACCACTTGCAATTTAAAAAACAACAAACTGAGAAATAAAGAGGCAGAGAGCTAAAGAGGAGAGGCATCACGGGAAATTGATCGGAAAGGGGGAAAGCTGATATGATTCTTTTAACATCACCCTATATTTGTATGCCCAAAGCTGAACACTCCTGCCTGTGACCATTATCTTAAGGCGAATGCTAGTCGCTACTATTTTTTCCTTAATTATTATTTTAGAATACCACTGATAAAGTTAAATCTATAATATTACTTTACTAAATTAAATATTAAAATATTAAAATTATGTTTAAAGGTTTGTTGATACAAAGGTGGGACTAGAATAATTCGTGATAGTTCACTTAAAGAGTTGTAAGTGGTTATATCAAAATTTAAGTTAAATATAAAAGTTTGAAAGAGAAGAAAAGAATCGAGGGTAAAATGTTTTATAAAAAGTGTTATCGATATTTAAAAGTTTGAAAGAGAAGAAGAAGATAATTAAGGGTAAAAATATTTTATAAAGAGGTGTTATCGATCTTTCTTATATTTTACGTGTTTATATATTAATTTCGTATTCTATAGAAATTAGTCGATTTACCAACATTCTTTCTTCATATTAAAATAAGAAATAAATTTGATGTATAAGCAACATGTAATTCTTACGAAATTATAAGCTGGTGAGGTTGAGAGGTAAGAGAGTTTTGGTCTCACAGGTGGCCTTAGCTCTTAACAATGAAATTGATGGGGTGGGAGATAAGGTTGAATGAAGCATGATTAGGAGGCTATTAATAAACAATGGAAGTTAGGCCTCATCATTATTCTTTTAGGTAGATAACAAAATATAAAAGACTCGGTAAAACAGTAGAGAATCGGAACATTGAAGACCAAGGAGTGGATTGGCGAATTGACCCTTGGAGAGGGTGGATGGTCTGTTACTTCGAGAACAAGAAGAAATTTATGCTCTCCGCCGCCTCTTTCCAACTATGGTTATTCTAAACGTGGACATTTCTGATTTGATCACAGAACCCTTATCAACGGCTACAAATCCGTCTACCAAGAGAAGACTATCGCACTCACGTCGACTTTTCCTCGTTGAACCGCCCCAATCAAATGCTTTGATATTGATCGAAGAAAAGTCCGCCGCACTCAAATATCATATGCTCAACCGTCGCATCATGAACACCTCCACTCCATAAATTTTGACCCTTTGCTAATGCAAAATATGGGTCAATGAAGGGCTAACAAATCTCGTACTTCTCGATTATTGTAACTCAAAAAAATTACAAAACATTTACGCCCTCCTCTAATTGTTAGTATAATAATACAAAAATTTTTATTTTATATATATTACAATAATTAGATATATATAATAATTAATTTAAATTTAAATTTAAAAAATAAAATGATGAATAAAAATTCTATTAAAAATATTTTTTTAAAAAAATATTTCTTTTCTTTTGTCAAAGATAAATGAGGTAGCCGATTGAGTTTTAATTCGATTGATATAGGCATTATTACCAACGCAAGAGAACGTAGATTCAAGTGTACTAAAATGTATTATCATTCTATTTATGTGTTGGGAAAAGTTATGGATAATTCTAGACATTGTGTCAAAAAGACATGATATTATCAGAACTTTTTTACCAAACGTGGCATTAAATCATATAAGTTTATTTGTACGGTAATAATTAATTTATTCGTGCCATTTAATTCTTTTTTTAATGAATTACAATAATAAAATAAAATTCAAACAGCAAACACAACCAGCGCGACTCGAATCCAAATCATACATGGGATGGTGAATATTCTTGATCATTCGAGTATCATATATAATTCTAGTTTAATTCTATTATATGACCATTGAAACAGACGATTTAATGATTATGATTACTAAAATATCCATTTATATTTGTATTTGTACTTGTATTATATTCCCCACCGTTTAAACAAATATTAATTTAAAAAAATATTTTTCAAAAAATTGCAAAAAAAAAAAGAGAGGAAGACCAGGCTTAAAATTGCCAGGTGGCACGAAAAGAGAGGACCATTGTTGGCTTGTGGACGGCGTCTTCGTTTCTGTTTCCTCGCGGCCATCACAAGCGTCTCTCTGGCACTTTTTCTTATCTATATAAACTCAAGGAGAGTCGCTCTTAGAACCCATCTTCATAGCATTTTCTAGAGAGAAAGGGAGAGTTTCTTCTTAGCTGCTGCCGAAAGTTTATTTTCTTTCCCAAAGAATAAAAGCTTTTCTGCAGTAGCGTTCAAGTTTTTACCAATCCAAAATTTCAATTTAAAGAAAAAGGAGAAAACAGAAATGGCTCGCTCTTTCTCAAACGCTAAGCTTTTCTCTACTTTCGTTGTCGATGGAATCTCTAACGTTATCTTCAGGTACCCATTAGTTCTATTTTTCTTTTCATCTCCATTGCTCTGTTTTCTTTTTTTTTTCTTTCTTCAAGTCTAATGATGTATTGTTTTATTGTTTAGACGAGGATATGCGGCGGCGTCACAAGGAATTGTGTCGAGTGGAATAAGAGGAGGAGCAGGAAGGAGCGCTGCTGCGGTAGTCAAGAAAACAGGGGAAGAGGTGTCTGGCGGAGCTAAAGAGAAGGTTTCATGGGTTCCCGACCCGGTTACCGGATGCTACAGACCCGAGAACTGTGCCAACGAGATCGACGTGGCGGAGCTCAGAGCCACCCTCTTGAAGAAGCAGTAAAAAAAAAAAAAAAACTAGCCTCTATATATTTAGCTCAACAAAGCTAACCTGCTTGCTTGCTCCTCCGTCCTTTGTGTAATACTTAAATCTTGATTTCTCATATGCGAATCAAGAAATTTGTACTAGGAGTTTCAATTGATCTTAATCAAATGCTTGTTTTTACTTGCATTTTCTTAATAATTATTTGTGGTGTTGCTATGTTTAAACGTGATTATATGGAAACATTGACTAGTAAGGACACATATTAGAAGAGAAAGTGAAAGACAATTGTTTGAAAGTATGAAAGCGTAATTTGCTTCACAACTTGCTGCGGTGATCCGTTTGTAGAGCATGAGTAAATTATGAGAAGTCACCCATGATTACAAAGTAAAATATTTATATATAATTCGCGATTCAATGAATGAATATATAAACACTACTTAAAAAGAAAGACGGTGGAATGTAATTATTATAAAGTAGGGTTTCTCTTTTTACATGAAATCCTGTTTTAGATTCGTTTGCGGGAAAGAATGCTTCTAATCCAATTAATTAGTGGTTGATTTTGTTCAAATAAATGAAGATTCTACTTTAATACAATAAACAAAAGCAGAGGTCGTCATGTTAACACAAAGCGTGAAGAAACATTAAACCCAACATTAGGTTGCAATTTAGCTGGTTGCTTGTACAAGCCCAATTCTGCTCGGACCCAAAGACCCAAATCAACCTAACCCAATAACCCTAGCCCAACTTGCATTTTTTTAGAAACCAAAACCCTAAAAATCGCTTCAGTTCTTGCCGCCTCGACCCTCGTCATTCAAGGTCCCATCGCCACCTACCCGACCACTTGCACCGCCCACCGCCCTTGTCATCAGCACCGTCCAAGCACCTGCAGGAATTAAAAAGGAAAAGACAGAACACACAACAGAGAAAGCAACAAGCAAGCATGTAATTTCTTTCGGCTATTTAAGCCCGAAAACAACAATGTAAAAGGGGGGGGGATTTTTTCCTTTGTTTTGAAGAAGAAAAAGAGAGAAAAAATAGAGGTTACCAATCTGAAAAATAGAAATTTGATTACAAATACCCATGACAGAGTGATACAAGATATAACAAGCAATCGAAGGAAAAGGAAGCAGTTTTAAGGTTTTATTCTATCTTTCTTTTAGCCTATTTTTTCAAACTATAAACCTATCTTCTTTATCTTTTCTGTTAAAAACAATTTATATATAACATCAAATACGTGTATAAAAAAAAGGAGAAAAAAGAACAAGATTTTACCTTTCCGGCCACTGCGTGCGGTGGTCGGAGCGACGGAGCGACGGAGCCCACGGCCGGAAGCCTTCTCCGGGGAGTAAACCTGCAGAGAAAAAAAAAAACAAGAAGGGTTTTTTTTAAAGCAAGCAGCAGAAATGAAAATGAAAGGAAAATTTTTGGTTTTATAAAAGATTCAAAACGACGCCGTTTAGGGCCTGGTTCAGTGGCCTCAAAACGACGTCGTTTCGCCCCTCAGATCCGCGTGTTGACCCGACCCGCCTCAGGATCCGCGTGTTTTTACAAAGGGGTTTATTGCGCTTTCGATCCTTCCTCATTTTCAGCTTTTAAAATTAGGTTTTCTGTTATTTCAATTTTGGCCCAGATATTTTGCGCAGTTTGTAATTTGGTCATTTAAAACGCTGCGCTCAAAACGCTTGGGGAAAATTGCGCTCCGCGTCCCTCATTCTTTCGCAGACGTTGTGATCCGATCCCTTATTATTTATTTTATAGAATTTGACCCGAAACTTCCGTTTTTAATACAATTTAACCCATTTTTCAATTATTTTGCAATTTTTACTACTATTTAATATTTTCATTTTTATTATTATTGATCATTTATTATTATTACTATTATTTTATTATGCTACTATTATTAGTACTATTATTTTTATTTTTATTATTATAAAATTTTTATTAACATCCACCGTTTTCTTTCTATTTTTTTATTATTATTTTATAATTTATCCATCTTTTGCTATCATTATTTTCATATATCTATGATTATTATTACTATCTATCTATCTATTATTATTATTATTATTATTATTATTATTTGTTATTTTCATTATGTTTTACTATTATTTGTTTGCTATTACTATTATTTATATTCACGATCATATGTGTTATTTTATTTTCTACTATCATTATTATTACTATTATCATATTATTATCACTAATATTATTACCTTAACCATTATTATTATTTGTTGTTTTCATTATTATTATTATCACCCTTTTTATCATCATATTACCATTATTATTACTATTATCATATTATTTTATATATACATATATAGTTTTATTTATTTTACATATACTATTTCGCTCATTAATCGCCATTTTTATTTTTATAAATCATCGTTATTATCATTATTTCCTGTTACTGTTAATATACTATTATTATCGTAATACTTTCACTTTGCCCACTACCTATATTATCATTTTTTCTCTATTGTTATCAACATCCTTATCACTCGTCGCGCTAATCTATCTCGATGCTTCATTTTTTTAACAACCAACATTCCGTATTAAGTGATTAGGGAAAATCGAGCCCTAACTTACTGGGTTCTGATTTCTCTCGTTTAAACTAAACAACGGAATACCCCATTTTAAAACAGCAATACAAGTTTCAAACAAAACACTTAATCTCGGAAATTCGAAATATTGCGACCTAACTTACTGGACTCGACATCTAGATACTTCGAGATAAGTTTTTTTTTTTTAAAATAAAGGCAATGTTCCTAATTTGGAGTATGAGAAAATCGGGTCCTAACTTACTAGATTCTGGTTTCTCGTTCGACAAATGACAGGAGATCCTCTTCAAAAATAAAACCAAGTTTCAAAAGGCGAGCTTAGTTTCGAGAGTCTAAAGTGTCGCGACCTAACTTACTGGACATGATACTTTATCTCTTCGAAAATAAGAGAGTCTTAGCGTCCCTTCTAATTCCTTCAAGTTTTTTGGAAATAAAAAGTATCATTTTTTCGAACCATTTCAAAGTTTTCAACATTAGGACATCGATCAATCAATTTGGTACTAATTTTGGGCGTATCGAGGGTGCTAATCCTTCATCGTGCGTAACCGGCTCCCGAACTCGTTTTTCTGGATTTCGTAGACTAAAATCGTTGTTTTGATAAATCAAACTATTTACTAAAAATAACTGTTTTACGAGGTGACCCGATCACATCTCATCAAAAAAGATTGGTGGCGACTCCCTTCCTTTCGTTTTCAAACCCAAGTCGACCCATTTTCAAAAAAATAATTACGACATTGCTTATTATACTAATTGTGCTAATTACAGTATGACACTTTAAACGGTTAAAAATTAAGAAGAAAATGCTCAAACGATCCGTTTAATTATTAACTTACATTAATCTAGTGGATGAGATTGATTGATGATGCTTTATAAGTGTGGTATTCTTTAATTTTCTTGAAATTCTTTTATATATTGGGTGGGCCTTCAAAGGCTTTTAAAATAGAGTGATGGAAGCAAAGAGGCGGTGAATTCACTGAAACAGTCCGACTCCCAAGACATTGAGAAGGTGTCATGTCTCGAAGCAACCCCAATTATTTGTGGCGTTGCACGAGCCAATAATTTAGGGAAAATAAATAATATAGGACGTCCAAATGATCCGATGGATTTCAAGAAGATTTTGTTTCCAATGGAGGGCTTCTTTTGGGAAAGTGAATGAAGGCTAAATTTACGATGAATTAAATTAGTAAAAATTTAAATTAAAATAAAATGAGATAGAATAAGAATAAATATATTATACAATATTTACGGTGGAGATGGAGATGGAGAGTGAAATAAAGAAATTTAATTAGTTAATAACCCCTCTCAATTATTTAAGTAAATGGGAAATTGTAATTTTGGCCTCCATCTAAGCATTAATAATATAATCTAAGCTTTTTCTGATCAAAACATAACGTGCTAACCGATGCATGACTATTCTTAGAATAATGATGTAAATTGGATTTGTATGGCATTTTGAGGAACTCAATATGGTTTAGAATTGAAAGGTCCTTAAATTGAGAATGAATCTGAACTGCTCATTTATTTGTTCAAAGAATCTAAGTGCTTTTCAGTTTGGCAAACATGAATCATCATCACCCATACAAAGTCAAAAAAAAAGGTCCACATCAGAAACCAGAAATTTCACAATTTCCTACCACCTCTACATATCTAATGGCAACAGAGCTGTAGGTAGTGAGATCAAAGAGAGATTCATGACTGGACAGCTGCAAAATGTTTCAAGTGGGAATGATGCAGCTCAAGTTGTAAAATATCAATTTATCTGTTGCATCTCCATTGGTTCTTTCAGCATGGGAAAAGGTAATTTCTCAAAATGGATGTTATCATTTGATTGAAGAACATGTCCGCAAATCCCCCACGCCATAAAATTTGACCCAAATGATTGTAAAGCCAAAATAGAATTAAAATGAATTGCCAGGTGGCAGCAAATAGGAGGACCATTACTTGCGTGTTGACGGCGTCTTTGTTTTCGTTTTTGTTTCCTCGCGCCTTCTCACGCGTCTCCCTCTACTTTTTCTTGGCTATATAAACCCCAACCAGATCCACTATTATAACCCATCTTCATAACATTTTCTAGAGAGAAAGCGAGAGTTCTTCTTCTTCTTCGTCTTCGCTGCTGTAGAAAGTTTATTTGCTCTTCAACAATAAAATAAAAAAAATAAAAAAAAGCTTTCCTACAGCAGCGCTCAAGTTTTTATCAATCCAGAGTTTGAATTTGAGTTGAACAAATCAATATTAAGATAAGAGAAATGGCTCGCTCTCTCTCCAACGCTAAGCTTTTCTCTACTTTCGTTGTCGATGGAATATCTAACGTTATCTCCAGGTATCCATTAGTTCTTTTTCATTTCCTTCCATGGCTCTGTTTATTTTTTTTACGTGTATATATAATGAAGTGACAAACGAATAAAGATTTGGTGATGTTTATTTTTGTTTAGACGAGGATATGCGGCGGCATCACAAGGAATTGTGTCGAGTGGAATAAGAGGAGGAGCGGGAAGGAGCGCTGCTACGGTGGCCAAGAAAACAGGGGAAGAGATGTCTGGCGGAGCTAAAGAGAAGGTTTCGTGGGTTCCCGACCCGGTTACCGGATGCTACAGACCCGAGAACTGTCCCAATGAGATCGACGTGGCCGAGCTCAGGTCCATGCTCTTGAAGAAGCACTAAATAAACAAGGGTGACCTGGTCGCTCGCTCCTCTGTCCTTTTGTCGACGAAATAGATTTTAAGATTTGATGATGTAATATTTATAGTAAATAATAATACTTAACATTTTTAATCAATTTTGTTGACTTGCTAATCCATACTTTATTAGTAATATCTAAGAATATTGTATTAACTAATAACAAAGTAAAAAATATGAAATATCAAACATTCATCATATTTAATAAGTTTGACAACTTTGAAGATAATGAAGATAACAAAGTATTCTATGTTGTAAAAAAAAAAAAAAAAAAGAAAAGATAAATGTATAAATTCTCAATAATTATTTCTATTTTTACCATTTATTTTCACTATCATTCTTACTCCATTCATTTATCTATAGATGTATTTTAAATGTTCTAATATCATTAAAATTAAAAATATTAACAAAAGTTTTCTTTAAAAAAACATACCTTACAAATAATGATAATTGTACAATTTATATTTCACAAATTAATGGCATGACGATGAGGATCAGATCATTCACCTTCACTTTAAGAGCCTTCTTGACTTGATTCTCATGGGCTTTGTCCAAAAATATATCCAAAAAAGGCAACATTTTCACCTTGATTTTCATATAATTGATATGAATGATATATTTGAGAAGGAGGATATATGAGAGGTGGAAGTGAGTGATACATTGGTGGTGGAGGATGCATTTGAGGCTGATATGGCACACCATAATTAGAAAATGGTGGATAATAACCATATGGTTGTGGATAACCATGTAAAGGTTGAAAATATGAAGGTTGTTCGGTGGATAAAAACCTTGACTGTTAGTAGATGAATCACTATATCTAAGGTTACTAGAACTCGATCTCCTACCAGAGAAAGAACCTACAGAAGTATGCTTCTTGCCTTTTCCTTTTGATGGAGCTCTAGGTTCACTTCTATCTCTCTTAGGTTTAGGAAACATATTTCCATCAAATTCTGATCTATCACAGAAATGTCTACTAGTGGTACCAACCCCATATTCTCCTACATACAGAATAGAAGACCTAATTTCACCTCTATCACCACTATGTCCATCATTGTCATCAATTGGACTTAAACCACCACCATTGGGTCCATCGCCACTCTGACTTGGCGTTGCATTAGAACTTGAATGAGACCAATTTTGTTGTTGAGATTGATCAACATTCATTTCATCATTAGAGGTATCCACAAGCAACACACCGACATTTTCACCATCTAACAATGGATTCTCTTTCTCTTGAAGCCATTCTGATAGTGGATCAACATCTTTAAAGATATGATCAAGGTTGATAGGATTAAAACTAGCGTTTATATCATCAATGCTCATTCTTTTTTGATGTCTTATCTGAAGCCTCATATTATAGTAGGTAAACACGAGTTTCTCAAGTTTTTTATACTTCAACTTATTTCTTGCCTTGGTGTGAATATAACTAAATGTGCTCCAATTTCATTCCCAATTTAATGCAAAGGTTGTTTGACTAAGCACTTTAATTGCTAATATTTGTAACTTAGGAACACATGTGCCATATATTATCCACCACTTAGCTGCATAATATTATTTAAATTTCAAAATAACTTCAAAATGTATAATATAATTAGATAATATAATATAATATAAATGAAATAATTTAATTAAGTATTTACCCGGATTCATTTACTTCCAAGCTTTTTGTGCTTGTGGAGTACTGAATGTCTCGTGTTTATCTCTAATTAGTAACAACTAAATAAATAAAAGATATGGTAAAAATGGAAAAAAATAATTCCATTTCAAATTATGAAACTAAGTTACAAATAATAGTACTTGAATCTAACCTGATTAACAATTTTGACTTGAGTATCAAGAGATGGTTCTAATTTTTTAATTATTGATCTTGTACCTTCTAATGTTTCTATTAGTACATTCTGAAAATGCTCCACCCCAAATTGAAATTAAGAATTGAGAAAATACCCTAAGCATAATTTATAAGAATATCATCAAATAATAATTTAAAGTGAAAATAATAAAATATAAAAATAGTTTTTAATTATATGAAACATTTTATCTTACCAGCTAAATGCAAGTCAGAATGCATAAAATTCAATCTATATATTGTCAATAATCTTTTGTTCTCGATGAAATATCAACAATCTCATTGAATTACTCGTTTAGCTCTATCAACAGCCTCATAAATAAAACTCATTGTTGGTTTTTCATCACCATCCACAAGTCTCAATACTTTTATTAGGGGCTCGTAAACTTTTGTGAGGTCATTAGACTTTTTTCCAAAAATATTTTCCCAAAATAACTTTTTTTGCTTCATAAGCAAGCCCTGACTTTTGCTATCCCCATTTTGATTATTTAAATTCCTATATATTCATAAGAAAAAATTTAAAATAATATAATTTAAATTATTTGGAACTAATAAAATCATTAAATATTGCTATATTTAAGTAATTTTATTAACTAATTATAAAATACTGACATTTGAATTAAACATTTCTCTCAGACCTTGCTTTTGCCTTGTTATCTCTTCGAGTTGAATGAAATGAGTTGTAAATCAAGTAAGAGCGGGTTGAAGTATTTGCTTCCCTTGTGTATGCTTCTTCATCAAATCAACAGTCCAAATGTGATTGTATATAGAGCAAGTCACTTTCTTAGCCTTATATAACATTTTTGCTACACTAGGCTTTTTCCCAATATCTTCAAGACATAAATCTAAACAATGAGCTGCACATGAGGTCCATTATAGATGCTTTCTTTTCAACATTAATGTTTTTCTAGTGGCTTTCATTGTTGCCTCATTACCAGTCATTATTTGGACACTGTAACTTTCTCCAATTTCTTCTACAACTAAATCTAACAAACTGTAGTAAAATTCAACATCTCTACTATGAACACTCGAGTCATTCACAGATTTCCAAAAACGGTTCCTTTACTGCAATAAACAAGGAAACTAATGATGTGCATTTGATTCAATTTGTTGGTCCAACCATCATACATTAGAGTTGCACCCAATTCTTTTCAATGAGTCTTTAGTCCATTTACCCAATCACGAACTCGTTGATATTCTGACTCCAAATACACATCTAAAACCTCATAAGGTGTTGGGAGCTTTACACCTTGTCCAACTTATATTGACACTTGAATTAAGTTTTACAACTATAGAGAGCTTGGTAATTGAAAAGGAAGTCGTTCATATATTAAAAATTTAGATATCGTTTAATTGATCTTCCTGCGTAAAGTCTTTAAAAAAGAGCCACTGATTTTTTGTTGCTTTAAGCTGTTACTTCTAGCCAATTTAGATATAACTCCCTTTAAGATAAACTCAGACTCACTTGGGATGGATTTACTTGTTTTTTCTCCATGATATTCTCCAACTGATCCATGAGAAGATTGCCATTCTTCATAAATGTTACTCCAACCATTAGTACTTCATCTGAATTCTTCCCTTCTATGCCACTCGTGTTGTGATTGGATACTTTCTCGAGTTGCTTGCCTTGTAGCAGAAACCTCAACAATGAATTCCTCGTGTTTATCCCCATCTCCTCTTAATTGGGATAAGAATTCATTTGTTCTCATCTTTTTGTCTATTTTCTATGTGTTGCTTTTTTTTTCAGTATATTCATCATACTTTCTCTAATGATACATGTTAATAAAATAAAAATAATTCACACTTTATATTATTATTAATTATGTATAATCTTTATTGATAAATTTATAATAACATTTAAAAATAATAATAAAGTATCACATACCAATAACATTAGGGCATGGTGCAATATTGTTGGTTTTATGAGCAATGTGCTCTTTAAATTGTGTTATTCTTCTTTTCACAACTTTACCACAAAGTTTACATATGACATTTCCTTTCGTATTTGGCACTAGAGTTCCAAAGTGTCAACCTATATTATTACTTGGTGCACCCTTCAATCCTTTAGTCGGGAACTCTTCTCGTGGTGGCATGTTTTATTTTTATTTATATACAAGAAACATAAAATTATATTTAGAAATATAAGCAATTCATTACTTATATTATCAACAATATAATACAAAAAAAAGTAAACATCACTAACGTTGAAAAATTAAATTTATTGCATAATCCATAATTTATTTATTTTTTTAAAAAAACAATAGGAACCCACCATAACCCATTATTATTCGGTCACCAAAACCCAAAAAATAAAAATTTTAAAAAAAGTTTCCCAAATCCTCCCAGGCCCCAACCCCTTTCCTCTTCTTCTATCGTGAGACAGAGAGCCAAAAACAAAAGAGGAAAAAAAATTAGGGTTTAAGTTTTCTTTTACTGTTCTTTACAAGATCTGTCCTTTCTTTCTCAATTTTTTTTTCCAATTTCTTTAAACTTTGCCTAGGCTACTATTGATTCCTATCAAAATACCCACAAATGTAAAGATGATTTGCAAAGATTTTGTAAAAAATTTCTCATCAATCTTTGCATGTTACAACAAAAAGAGGCAAAAATCAAGACAAAAAAAAAAAAAAGGTACTTACTTGAAAATTATGAATTTCTGAAAGTACAAGTGAGATTTTTTTTTAGAGATTTTTGTGATTGCGTTGTGATTTTGTTTGGTTTGGAGTTTGAACAGTGAAATCTAAAAGTGAAAGTTTAGAGTTTGGACTATTTTTTCTATTTTTTGAATAAATTTCTTGTACTGGTAAGTTAATAATTGATTGATATTTTTCTGTTGCTTTTGGATTGCTTTTTTTTTTTTAATTGAAAATTATCTAAGTTTGCAGGTGAAGAATATATTCATTTTTGTTTTATTATATTTCTGTTGATTTTTTTAAAAGGAGTTGGATTTTTTTTAAATTTTACTGTAACGAAAGAATAATGGGAATAGTGGCCTGTTATTGTCGTAATTCACTGTTACCCATTAAATTACTGCCGCGATCCACCGCTCTTGGTATGATTTCGCTTCACACTGCTATTTTCGACAGTAGCAGTTTCGAACAGCGTCACTACCGCTATATAGCGGATGCTATTCCGCTACCTATTTAAATCCCTAGTAACAAGAAAAAGTGTAAAATTTTGTTGACATTTACACATTTCATTGCAGCAAAACATGGAAGACAAGAAAATATTTGAAACTATGGAACCGTAATTTCTTTTACAACCTAATATTCTCTTTTCTCATCACTTGTTATGGAGACTTGTTTTTAGAGAACTACCATTGGTTGCGTTATAAGATTTTGGGTTCAATGGATCTAGGGAGCGCGGAGGATTTTAGCCCTTATAAAAAGAAAATGGATTCTTGAAACCTATTATACGTCAATATCCTGAGACCCGAACCCTAGAAAAGATCCAACATCTGACCCATGACCCGATCGTAAGGCAAAGCTATAGACTACAAGACCCAGCTTGCAGGATTCCCATGAAAGCTCATAAGTCAGTAACGCAAGAACAACTCGCAGAACTAGTTCGCAAGATAAGAGTATAGACCAAGTTCACGGTGATCTAAGGAAGGTGGCAGTCTCATTTCGTATATACCCAAGGAACTCGTAGAAAGTACCACGTGCTTCACAAGTAACCTAGACTCGTGTCCAGCAGTACGGAACTCACCCATAGCACCAGTCCCAAGAGTATAAAGGAACGCATGCTCGAGACACGTGCCTAACAAGCATGGAGTTTATAGAAAATGTCAATACTGAAGGCAGTAGAATATTACTCAACAATTGGTACGGTGAGCTTGGAACTTACTTCCGATTATCAGATTCCTTTTGGTTTGATAAAGTTTTCTTCTACATTCGAATCAAATGGCTCACCCAACCAAAATTTCCCTTTTCAACCCCCCGTCAGGACAAGCCGGAGTATCGGGCTCCTGTGCCCAACACGAGGAGACAGACTTATTTGGTGCATGGTTCACCAACAAGCCAGAAAACCTCGACAATACAGTTCATCGGGGATCTTCCTCTTTCTTGGACTTGAACCTCTCCAAAGGTCAGGGAGTACCACTTCCTCTCAACTAGGAGGCGCTCTCGCAGTAATTTTTAACCCTCTAGGAGGAAATAAAGTTCATGAGAGAGCAGATGCCCGCTTAAGAAGCGCGATTTGTAGAACAACATGCCTTCCAACAAGAACTACTGAGACAAAATGAAGAGTTGCGAAGGAAGATGCAGGCGAACAATTCTGGTATCTAGGATAATGTAAATACACAAGATGAAGCCCCAAGCACAAACTGAAAGAATTGAAAAACAAAATGATTAAACTACGCTGTGATGTACAGATGTTACATCCTAAGTTATAGAAAATGGATTGATTATTCTACTCCAACAACCCATTGGCCCCCAAAATCACGACAGTAGGTTTACCAAGCAATTTTAAGGTCCAAAAGGACATGTTCGAGGGGAGGAAGGTCCCATGGGCTCACCGATGCAATATAATGATTATATAAACGTGTTATGGACATCGAACGCAGTGAAGTGCAAAATTTTCTCGACAAACGTGCCAAATATTAGTACATATCTCTTCCACAAGGTTTAGTCCGCAACTTCTCATAGCTGGGTTAGATGTTCTTGGGCAGGTTCAGAGCCCACCAAGTGATCATTAACATACCCATGGACTGATATCAGTGAAACAACGAGAATGCGAATCCATTTAAGACTATGTAAAAAGGTTCTATGCAGTGACCCTCAACACGAAGAACTTAGAGGACCAATGGGAGATAGATGTCTTATCATGGGAGTAAAAAATAACCACGTGCAGTACTCATTTACAGATAACAGACCTTAAAGTCTGTGAGACCTACACGAGCAGGCTCATAAGTTCGCAGCCGAGAAGATTAAAAAAGCGTCTCGAGCTTCCTTTTAGAGAGAAGATAGGTAGCTCAGAAACAAATAACCTCACAATAATTGGGGCCCCAACCAATCATTGGGTGCTAGAACTGACAGCCTAAAAAAATCAAGCCTAGAATGATGCATTCAAGAACCCTCAAAGACTTCAATAAGAGTCGGCTCAAAGATATATCTCAAGGAAATTTTGAGGCCTACACCCCTCTAAGCGCCACACGTATTGACATCCTCAACCAGGTAAAGAATCTTGGCATCTTGCCTAAACTATCCTCGATGAGAAACATTGGTAGGAGAATAAATTTCAGAGACCAATGTGCTTTCTACGATGATATGGGGCACAAAATCGAGGATTGCTTCACACTGGAGGATACCATAGAAGAGGCAATCTAAAATGGTTAACTTTTAGAATTCATCAATTAGAGTGGTTCGCAACAGGTTCACAGCTCAAGAGGCGACCCCAAAGGCAAACATAAAGTGCAAGACACCATTCATGTTATCGTGGGTACCAACGACGATTGAGCAGGCGAACACAAAGAGACGAGCACACATGAGAAGTGTGATGTCAGTCAGTGCTCAAAAGAGGCCGCGATAATAAGAAAAGTGGAATGTTGAATTTAGTAACGACGACGAAAATTTAGTCCGTGACAAAGACAAAAACGACTCGATGGTAGTCTCGGCAACAGTCGTTGGCTTCGAGGTTAAAAGAATACTGGCCAACAGCAGAAGCGCGATAGAGGTCCTATCTTAGGAAGCATACAAAAAATGCGACTAAAGGAGAAATCGTTATCCAAAGCCAGCCCACTGTAAAGTTTTGCAAACCATCTAGTCAAGGTAAAGAGCTCAATCACCCTACCAGTCATTTTAGGGGACGGAGAGTACACGACCACGAGTATGTCCAATTTTATGTAGTGGACCACTCGATGGCATACAACGCTATCTTCAGGAGACTAGTAATGAGAATAGCGAGGATGGTATTGGCGACCTTCTGAATGAAAATCAAGTTTGCGACAAAGACCGGGGTCAGTTTCCTACAATCTAATCAGTATAGAGCGAGGTAATGCCACATGCTATCTGT
Source organism: Gossypium rotundifolium (assembly GCA_025506655.1). Taxonomy (NCBI): domain Eukaryota; kingdom Viridiplantae; phylum Streptophyta; class Magnoliopsida; order Malvales; family Malvaceae; genus Gossypium; species Gossypium rotundifolium. The sequence continues at coordinate 165,611,076 of CP106729.1, read as the reverse complement.
TAAGCAAGCAATGAAACCCACAACTAGGGGGCCAGGTTCGCAAGAGGCTGAGTTAACAAGCTAAGTTTTGGACTTAGATAGTTTAGATGTGAGGGACGAATACATGAACAAAAAGCCCAAAGCTGTGGAGCACACCGGAACTCTGCAGCTCTTCTATGACAATGAATAGAGAACTATCAATATCTCATGAGCATTAAAGGAGGAAAAAAACACGTTTATCAAGTGCCTAAGAAAAAACTCTGATTTCTTCACCTGGTACACGACAGACATGCCAAGCGTGGACCCACAAATAATCGTGCACAACTTGAATGTGCTCATTGAAACAAGGCCGGTAAAGCAAAAAAGAAGGAAATCCACACCGCGGGTGGTTAAGGCAATAAGGCAGCAGGTCGCCAAGTTGCTGTCAGTAGGGTTTATCAAGGAGGTGAAATATCTAGACTAGATCTCAAATGTAGTAATGGTAAATCATGCGAGTGGTAAGTGGAGGATGTGAATTGACTTCACAAACCTCAATAAGGTGTACCTTAAGGACAACTTTCCCTTACCCTCAATCAATCGTCTAGTTGATGTCTCCGCAGGCCAACCAAGAATAAACAACATTCATCACTGAAGATGGTCTCTTTTGCTATTGGGTCATGTTGTTTGGTCTCAAGAATGTAGGCGTGACCTACTAGAGGTTGGTGAATAATATATTCAAAAATCAGATAGGTAGCGGCCTAAAGGTGTATATGGACGACATGCTTGTGAAAAGTGAATTCATGAAAAAAGTACGTACGAAGCCTATCAGAGGCATTTGAGGTACTAAGTGCTCACGGAATGAAGTTAAACCTAGAAAAGTGTGCCTTTAGTGTGCGAGTTGGTAGGTTCCTAGGCTTTATGATATCGGAAAGAGGAATAGAGGTGATCTATAAAAAGTTTAAGCTATCATAGAAATATCTCCCCTACGAACAATAAAAAAAATCCAACGCCTCATAGGTAAGGTTATGGCGATTAACAAATTCATCTCTAGAATGGCGGAGATATGTCTTCCTTTCTTCAAGGCTCTAAGAACCTCCTTCTTATGGACTAAAGAGTGCCAAGTGGCCTTCAAGAAATTGAAACAGTATCTCACTTCCCCTCTATTATTGAAGTCACCTCAAACAGGAAAAACACTCTACCTTTACTTGGCCATCTTGGAAGAGACGATCGCGGTATTGGTTAAATCGGATAATATCTATTAATTCCCCATATACTATGTCAGCATTGTACTTTAAAACGACGAGCTAAGGTACACAAGAATGGAAAATTTTATCTATGCTTTGATAATTGAAGATCACAAATTACGACTGCACTTCCAAGCCCGACCGGTCATCGAAGTTCTTGACCAATCCATGAAAAAAGTGTTATCCAAAGTAGATACCTCGAGAGGAACAAAGTAGAGTATCGAGCTCGTAGAATTGGGGTAGACTTTACCCTATGAACAACAATAAGAGGATAGGTATTAGCAGACTTCATAGAGGAGTTCTCGTTTGAGAAGGCCAAAGACATAACAGGTAATGCGGGTTATAACCTGATATATCGAATAGCAAAATACCTTGGAAATATTATGTGATATATGAATATTAATGAAAGTTATAAGTTTAATAAGACATATTTTACGAAGAGGCATAACATGCTAGCAACTCTTGAATTTTATGTGATGTATGAACATCGTTGAAAGTTGGCAGTTCAATGAAACATATTTTATGATAAGGCATAACATGCTAGCAACTCTTGAATTTTATGTGATGTATAAACATCATTGAAAGTTAGCAGTTTAATTAGATATATTTTATGATGAGGCATAACTTGCTAGCAACTCTTGAATTTTATGGAGAAGTATCATGCGTCCCATATTTTGTACTAAAAATCATTTTTCTTTTGAGAACCATTGTTAGTAAATCCACCCGAGAAAGTACACATACAACTGACAACCCAAAAAGTTGGCTAGTTTATGTTGACGACTCCACAGCCAAAATAGCATCAGGGGTAGGCGCACTCATAGTCGACTCCGATGGCAACGAATGACAATTGGGATTATCATTCGGGTTTCAAACATCGAATGACACAGCTAAATATGATACATTAATCTTAGGATTGCAACTGGAATGACAGTTAGGAACAAGAGATCTGATTATCCACACAGATTCCCAATTAGTAGCAAAGTAAATAAATAACGAATACGATGTAAAATAAATAACACTAAAAAATATCATGTGATTTCAACTTAACTGCTCGCAGGATTCGACAAAGCCGAGGTTAAACAAATGTAAAGAAATGACAACACATGTACATACGCCTTGTCAAAATTAGCATCCTCCATAACTATTGAACAAAGAGGAAAAATTTTGCTCGAACATAGGAAAGACTTGAGTTATGATACACCCCAAATACTCTATATGGCGCAAAAGGAGACATGAATGGCGCCCAATAGTTAGGGCCCCCAACCAGCCATTGGATGCTAGAACTGACAGGCCTAAAAAAAATCAAGCCCAGAATGATACATTCAGGAACCCTCAAAGGCTTCAACAAGAGTCGGCCCGAAGATATACCCTAGGGAAGTTTTGAGGCCTACACCCCTCTAAGCGTTACACGTACTGACATCCTCAACCAGGTAAAGAATCTTAGCATCTTGCCTAAACTATCCTCGATGAGAAACATTGGTAGGAGAATAAATTCCAGGGACCAATGTGCTTTCTATGATGATATAGGGCACATAGGATTGCTTCATACTGGAGGATGGCATAGAGGAGGCAGTCTAAAATGGTTAACTTTTGGAATTCATCAATTAAAGTGGTTCGCAACAGGGTCACAACTCGAGAGGCGACCCCAAAGGCAAACATAAAGTGCAAGACACCATCCATGTGATCGTGGGTACTAATGATGATTGAGCAAGCGAACACAAAGAGACAGGCACACATGAGAAGTGTGATGATGTCGATCTTTCAAAAGAGGCCGCAATGACAAGAAAGGTGAAATGTTGAATTTAGTAGCGACGATGAAAATTTAGTCCGTGACAAAGACAGAAATGACTCAATGGTAGTCTCAACAACAGTCGCTGGCTTCGAGGTCAAAAGAATCTTGGCCGACATGAGAAGCGCGATGGAGGTCTTATCTTGGAAGCATATGGAAAAATGCGACTAAAGGAGAAATCGTTATCCAAAGCCAGCCCACTGTAAAGTTTTGCAAACCATCCAGTCGAGGTAAAGAGCTCAATCACCCTACCAGTCATTTTACAGAACGGAGAGCACACGACCACAAAGTATGTCCAATTTTATGTAGTGGACCACTCGATGGCATACAACGGTATCTTCGGGAAACTAATAATGAGAATGGAGAGGATGGCAGTGGCAACCTTTTGAATGAAAATCAAGTTCGCGACAAAGACCGACGTCGGTTTTCTACAATCTAATCAATATAGAGCGAGGTAATGCCACATGCTATCTGTTAAGCAAGCAATGAAACCCACAACTAGGGGTCCAGGTTCGTAAGAGGCTGATTTAACAAGCTAAGTTCTGAACTTAGATAGTTTAGATGTGAGGGACGAACACAGGAACAAAAAGCCCAAAGCTGTGAAGTACACTAGAACTCTGCAGCTCTTCTGTGACAATGAATAGAGAGCGGTCAATATTTTGTGAGCATTAAAGGAGGAAAAAAACGTTTATCAAGTGCCTAAGAAAAAACTCAAATGTCTTCGTCAAGTGCACGACAGACATGCCAAGCGTGGACCCACAAATAATCGTGCACAACTTGAATGTGCTTACTGAAACAAGGTCGGTAAAGTAAAAAAAAAAATCCACACCTCGGGTGGTTGAGGTAGTAAGGCAAGGGGTCGCCAAGTTGCTATCGGTAGGGTTTATCAAGGAGGTGAAAAATGCAAACTAGATCTCAAATGTAGTAATGGTAAATCATGCGAGTGGTAAGTAGAGGATGTGAATCGACTTCACAAACCTCAAAAAGGTGTGCCTTAAGGACAACTTTACCCTCAATCAATCGTCTAGTTGATGTCTCCGCAGGCCAACCAAGGAAAAACAACATTCATCACTAAAGATGGTCTCTTTTGCTATTGGGTCATATTATTTGGTCTCAAGAATGCAGGCGTGACCTACTAGAGGTTGGTGAATAAGATATTCAAAAATCAGATAGGTCGCAGCCTAAAGGTATATATGGATGACATGCTTGTGAAAAGTGAATTCATAAGGGAAGTACGTGCGAAGCCTATTAGAGGCATTCGCGGTACTAAGTGCTTACGGAATGAAGCTAAACCTAGAAAATTGTGCCTTTAGTGTGCGAGTTGGTAGGTTCCTAGGCTTTATGATATCGGAAAGAGGAATAGAGGTGATCTAGAAAAAGTTCAAGCCATCATAGAAATACATCCCCTACGAACCATAAAAAAAATCCAATGCCTCATAGGTAGGGTTGTGGCGATTAACAAATTCATCTTTAGAATGGCGGAGAAATGTCTTCCTTTCTTCAAGGCTCTAAGAATCTCTTTCTTGTGGACTAAAGAGTGCCAAGTGGCCTTCAAGAAATTGAAACAGTATCTCACTTCCCCTCCATTATTAAAGTCACCTCAAACAGGAAAAACATTCTACCTCTACTTGGCCACCTCGGAAGAGACGATAGCAGCGGTATTGGTTAAATCGGAGAATGTCTGTCAATTCCCCATATACTATGTCAGCAAGGTACTCCAAAACAACAAGCTAAGGTACACAAGAATGGAAAAAATTATCTATGCTTTAATAATTGAAGCTCACAAATTACAACTGCACTTCCAAGCCCTAGCCAGTCGTCGTAGTTACTGACCAACCCATGAAAAAAAGTGTTATCCAAAGTAGATACCTCGGGAGAGTAACAAAGTGGAGTATCGAGCTCGTAGAATTCAGGGTAGACTTTACCCCATGAACAACAATAAAAGGATAGGTATTAGCAGACTGTATAGTGGAGTGCTTGCTTGAGAAGGCCAAAGACATAACAGATAATGCGGGTTATAACCTGATATATCGAATAGCAAAATACCTTGGAAATATTATGTGATGTATGAACATTGATGAAAGTTAGAAGTTTAATAAGACATATTTTATGATGAGGCATAACATGCTAGCAACTCATGAATTTTATGTGATGTATGAATATCGATGAAAGGTAGCAGTTCAATGAAACATATTTTATGATAAGGCATAACATGCTAGCAACTCTTGAATTTTATATGATGTATAAACATCAATGAAAGTTAGCAGTTTAAATAGATATATTTTATGATGAGGCATAACTTGCTAGCAACTCTTGAATTTTATGGCAAAGTATCATGCGTCCCATATTTGTACTAAAAATCATTTTTCTTTTGAAAATCGTTGCTAGTAAATCCACTCGAGAAAGTACACATACAATGACAACCCAAAAAGTTAGCTAGTTTATGTTGATGGCGCCACAGCCAAAATAGGATCGGGGGTAGGCGCACTCATAGTCGACTTCGACAGTAACGAACAATAATATGGATTATCATTCGGGTTCAAACATCGAATAACACCACTAAATATGATACATTACTCTCAGGATTGCAATTGGAACGACAATTAAGAACAAGAGATCTGATTGTCCACACAGATTCCCAATTGGTAGCGAAGCAAATAAATGAAGAATACGATGTAAATAAAATAACACTAAAAAAATATCATGTGATGGAAACTCATCTGCTCGCAGGATTCGACAAAGCCGAGGTTAAACAACTGCAAAGAAATGACAACACATGCACATACGCCTTGTCAAAATTAGCATCCTCCATTACTATTGAACAAAGAGGAAAAATCTTGCTCGAACATAGGAAAGACTTGAGTTATGATACACCCAAAATACTCTATATGGCCCAAAAGGAGACATGAATGATACCCATAATCTGCACACTGCAGGGGGAACAAGAAAGCCTGTAAAAAAAAGAGCTCTCAAAGCTACAACGTAAGGCTGCGAGATACACCCTACTTGATGGTGTACTATATAAAAAAGGGTTTTCACACCTACTATTGTGGTGCCTGTCGACGTCTGAGGCCAAATACATTATGAGAAAGATCCATGAAAGAATTTGTGGAGAACAATTAGGAAGTAGACTACTCGCGTAAAAATTTCTTAGACAAGGATACAACTAGCTTGCCATGTAGGAAGATGTCCATTGGTTAGTTCAAGTGCGAGTCTTACCAAGGGAATGCCAAAATCCAACGGCAATTAGTGGTGCCTCTCGAGATCATATCTGGTCCCTGGCCATTTTCAACTTGGGGAGTCGACATCCTTTATCCATTCCTTATAGCCATAACACAAAAGATGTTCATACTAGTGGTAGTAGATTACTTCACCAAGTGGATCGATGCTAAAGCTTTGGAAATAATCATATAAAAGTAGGTAGAGTCTTTCCTATGAAAGTCAATTGTTTGCAGACTTGGGATACCTCGCACAATTACTATGGATAACGGAACAAAGTTTTAGGGAAAATTCAAGCAGTTCTGCACTGACCTTCAAATAGATCTAGCTCAAAGTTAGGTAAAAACGCTACAGACTAATAGGCAAGTAGAAGCTATAAACAAAAAAATATTGACAGCCCTTAAGAAAAAAGTGGGTGAAGCTAAAGAGGCTTGGTTGAAAGAAATATCAAGAATTTTATGGGCCTTACGAACTACACCTCATTCGACAATGGGGGAAACAAATTTTTCTCTTGTTTATGGCATAGAAGCTGTAATCCCTACAGAAATTGGTTTGAGGTCCCACAGAGCACAACACTTCGAGGAGGAAGCTAATCAAGGAGCCCTCAGGCTCAACCTCGATCTAATCGACGAACTCAGAGAGACAGTTGAAATTAGAAACACAACACACGCCTAATAAGTAGCTCGCTACTATAACTCTAAAGTTAAGAACAAGTAGTTTTAAGTGAGCGACCTCATTTTAAGAAACACCGAAGCCAGGCTACTTGCCTCTCAATAAGGAAAAATGGCTCTAAATTGGGAAGGGCCATATAAAGTGATAAAAATGATAGGTTATGGAGGATATAAACTAGCAAGAATGGAGGACACAATTGTACCACAAACTTTGAATGTTTGAAACCTCAAAATACTATGTATTACTCTTTACCTTATGAATAAAAATCTTTTTTCAATAACATTTCTTTCATACTAAGGCTCGTGGTGAAGAGCCACAGCCTCCAACATAGTTAGTGTGAGCAAAGCTCTCAACTATCATTCTAAGGCTCGTAGGCAAAGAGCCGTATCCTCCAATATAGTTAACAAAAGCAAAGCTCCCAACTATCATATTAAGACTCATAGGCGAAAAGCCACAACCTTCAACGCAATTAGCGAGAGCAAAGCTCCCAGATGTCACACTAAGGCTCGTAGGTGAAGAGTCGTAGCCTCCAACATAATTAGTTAGAGCAAAGCTCCCAGCTGTTACACTAAGGCTCGTAGGCGAAGAGTTGTAGCCTCCAACACAGTTAGTGATAGCAAAGCTCACAACTGTTACACTAAAACTCGCAGGTGAAGAACCACAGCCTCCAACACAGTTAGTGAGAGCAAAGCTTCAAGTTGTCACAATAAGGTTCGCAGGTGAAAAGCCTCAACCTCCAACATAGTTAGTGAGAGCAAAGCTCCCAACTGTCATACTGAGGCTCGCAGGTGAAAAGTCGTAGCCTCTAACACAGTTAGCGAGATCAAAGCTCCTAGCTGTCACATTAAGGCTCGGAGGCAAAGAGTCACAGCCTTTAACATAGTTAGCAAGAGCAAAGCTCCCAATTGTCACAATGAACCTTCCAGGCGAAGAGCCACAGCCTCCAACGTAGTCAGCAAGAAAAAAGCTCCCAACTACTACATTAAAGCTGGCAGGTGAAAAATAGCGACCCTAAGCACGATTACGCAAAGTTAAAATCTCACAGCCTTACGATGCTCTAAAATTTTCCCAATACAAAAAAAAATTTTGTAGAGTCACATCCCCAGCTTATTACTTTAGAAAATTTTCCCAAGTATAAAAAACTCACGAATACACATTCGCAGCTCATGATTTTCGAAGATTTTACTTAAAGCCCATATAATTATATAATTATGTGACAAGTATAACAAGCTCGCAAAAGATAGATTTCCTCAAAGTAAACTTTCGTTTCATTAAATAAAATACAAAGAGAAAAACAAATTACAACACATTTATAATACATTGTCTTCCCCACTAGCACCTTGGACTCGACACTCTTACCTATAGCTTAGAAATAGAACTTAAAACATTCTCAAATGTCTTCTTCTTAAAATCCTCTAGGACCCAACACTGTTCTCTGAGCGTACTATCCACTTGGTCATGGCACTCCCGAATAATCTTGTCATTTTCGGCTGTGTACTCTTCTACAGCCCCATTCAGTTCAGCCTGCAAAGCTTCCTTGCTCTCCCTTTCAGCGATCAATTCCTGCTCCAACCCATTAGCTTTAACTTTCATGATGGAAAAACACTCCCTAAGATCCACGTTTTACTTATTAATAATCTTATTCTCCTCCATCATCTTATCGCGTTACTCAAGAGCCATTGCCAACTCCACTTTAATCTCAGCAAGCTCCTTCTAATGAGCTTCTTTATACTTCAATCCAACCATGTTGGCTTCAGACAGTAATAATTGCAAATACGAGAAAAGACTCATAGCCGAGGATATGAATACCTACCAACCCCAACAGGTGCTTCCTCAATAACATGTACAAAATGAGGGCCTTGAGAGACAACTGATGGGGTATCTTCATCAGTGGTGATCGACTAGCTCATAGGAGGAATAGATGGCGAGCTCACCTATGGAGAATTACGAGGATTTGAAGTCTTAGGGATGGTGGCAATAGCGTCAACAAGATCTAACCTTCTTTTGTTTCGCCGCTCCAACCCTTCGCTAGCCTTCTCTTCCTTACTCGAAGAGCTAATACAAACAGCTCCCGCGGTGGTCTTGCACTTTTTGCGCACTCCGATAACTAGTGAATCAACATTCATAGCCTCGTTAAGCTTGAGAAAATGCTATCCGTCCTACTTAAAGTATCCTTAGAGCCTTGACTGACCCCTGCACTAACAATAACCTTGTGATCAGTAGGAGCAACTAAAAAATTAACCTGTTGGCTACCACCTTCCACACACGAAGACTCCAAAAGAGCGAATGAGCACAACCTCTTCTCAAAATAACGATAGAAAAATTTACCGATTCCTTTGGGCAACTTATCAATATTAGTCCTAACACATGACAGGAGTAGTGAGGCCATGTGTCCTACTCAAGAAATACACCAACAGAAAGGACAACTTTCTCGCTGTCACCAGGTCTCTACCCATTAGAGCTATAACCCTCCAAACAGTATTGGAAGACATTCCTCGCCGTGACCAAATCCTCCAACACTAACAAGCACCCAATACTAAGTCTTTAGAATTGAGCCATGACTTCGTATGAAGGAAGACTCTGCTGGAACGATCACATATCTTGACTTAACGAAGACCACCTTATTGGGAACCCAAAGTCATTATCGAGTTTTCTGTGAACTTGGATATACTTTACTCAATTTAGATGAAGGTTCGAGTAGTGGTTCGCGATGATAGTCTTCACCCTCTTGCGATGAGAGAAATAGTAGAAACCCTACAAGTTCTCTCGATTATGGCTTTTCATCTGATATAGATGTTGAAAAACTACGATCAGGGGAACCTCGTTGCGCCGAGAGCAGTCAATAAAATATGGCATGACTATCCACCAAGTGAAGCTCGAGAGCTAACTAAAGGCAACTTTGTTGTCCTTAAGTATACTACAAAAGAAGGGATGCAACAGTAAGTGGAACCCAGCTTCAAGCACATGGAGAGTGAGCAAGAAACTATCTTCAGTGGTCTCGCATAACCGATGCTACCCTTTTGGAATGGAGAACTCATATGCGAAATTGAGAAGTTTTATCCCTCGGACGACCAACATTTTTCACGGATCCTCCAACTTGGTGGTACAAGGGTAGATTTTATCAGTCATTAAAATTAGAAACGATCGTTCTCGTGACGAATGGGGTTGAACTATTCGATTTTCAATACCCCTCATCTTCACCATAACTCAAGTAAAAGAAGAAAGCAAAAAACTATAAAAGAAAAAAAGCAAGGTTTCTAGAAAATTACCTTTGTCATGATTGTAGAAAATACTAAAGATGAAGGATTTATGGTTCAGAGAGACACCCTTTTAAAGAAGAAGTTCCCTTCCCACCTCTAAGGCGATTCGTGTGACAAAAAAAATCAACGACCCAAATAGAAACGGATGAAAATAGTTCAATTTTCAACGACAAGATGTACACGCACGAGAACCACTCGCAAATGTACCTAGTAAACTGCATTTAGTGTTGATATGATGGACCTAAGGAATGCCACTTTATGACACCCCTAAAGCCTATTATAAGGGGTGAGTAGATTGTTATACGTCAATATCTAGAGATCCAAGCCCTAGAAAAGATTCGAACCTCCTACCCATGACTCGATCACAAGGAAAAGCTATAGACCTAGCTCGCAGGATTCCCATGTGAGCTCATAAGGCAATATTGTAAGAACAACTCCCAGAACTAGGTCACGAGATAAAGGTGTAGACCACAGTTCGCGGGGATCTAGGGAAGGTCGCAGTCTCACTTCATATATACCTAAAGAACTCGCTCCACAGGCCACATGGGCACTTGTCCAGTAGGTGCGGAGCTTGCCTAGAGCGTTAGTGCTAGTAGCAGAAATGACCGTGTGCTTCGTAGACACGTGCCCAGCAAGCCTGGAGTTCACAGTGAATGTTAGTACTAGAGGCAATAGAGTCAAGAAAAAATAGTGGGACCTTATCATGAGCTGTAATAGTACCATTAATGACATGTATAAATACCCTGATACTTATATCAATAAAAAGTAAGCAAAATATTACTCAACAAAACCCTTTCAAAGTCATGTCACGTCGAGGTACTATAGAAGAAAAAATTACAAAATCAGATCCAATTTATCATAGTCTATTAGTTAACATGTTGGTTAACTGTATTTTGAAACATGAAAAAAAATATTGGCTTATCAAATTATCTATCGAGCCTTGAAAAAGATTCAACAAAAGACAGAAACAAATCCACTATTTGTTTTATGTCAAGCAATATGTGGAGTAACTCCTGATATAACAGTAAAAGCAAGACGTGTAGCGTAGTAATCCATTTTATAACTATCTTAATTACCCCTCGTCAAGCCCGTTCTCGACATTTTTAAGTACCTAGGCTAAACAATAAATTGGGCCCCTTTTAAAAAAAATTATAAAATATAATACAATAAAATAAAAACATATACTAGTAATTTCATTAAAATAATATGTTTTATGACATTAAGCAAATAATATATTTTCTAACAAAAAAAAAACATATTTTCTAACATAGAGTAGTAATTTCATTAATGATAACATCAACATCAATGCTTTCCAGAAAATCCTATTGATTGATAAAATTGCCAGACCATTTAACCGTTCTTGTGACATTGGCGACCTTAAGTAGGTTTTAATTAACTTTAGCTTTGAAAAACTTCTTTCAGCTGATGGCACAGTCACAGGGATCATTAAAAAATTTTATAAGCGATTGAAACATTTGGATAGCAACCTGCAAATTTGACAAACTCAAGATTTCAGTGGCTGACATTAATTAATTCAATAAAGTAAATTGCAACACTTTTGATTCAGAGAAAAATCATTTAAATCAACATTTGATCAATCACCATGAGAAAAGGTAGAGTGTAAAGTAGCACAACATTCTCTCAATTCCTTTTCATCCAATAACTTTAACTTGTTCAAATCAAACAAAAACCGATAACTACTTTCAAATATTTTTAGTTTCTCAAATCTGCTCTTCAAAGAAGTAATTACTATGTCTACAATAACTAAAAAATAATCAACTCTAAATAATTCATTAGTCGATCGAAATTTTTCATCCTCTTGGTTATTCTCATCAAATTATTTTTTTAATAACACGACACTTTGTTGGAAGGGTAGGCTCTACATTCATATCAAGTGCAATACTTTTAACAATATTCATACTAGAAGTAAAGCCTTCATCTCTATACTTTCCAAAATATGACAATACATCTTCTAATTGCTTTATGGTGGTGTCAATGGACATAGACTTAGGGTCTGTTTGATAGAGGGAAAATGTTTTTGGAAAACATTTTCCCCATTTTACTGTGTTTGTTTGGTAGGAAAATGAATTCCCAAGGAAAATATTTTCCAAAACACGGTAAAATCCCTTCCTTATTTTTGGAAAGCGTCTTACAAATTTCTTTTCCGTAAGACATTTTCCTAATCTTTCCCTTCATCCAGGTAAGTCTTTCTCCCTTCTTCCCTTCTTCATTCCTTCTCCTTCCTTCTTTCTTTCTCAGCCAACAAATCCGATTTTGGTTTTTTTCCTTCTTCTTTCCTTCTATCGAATGGGTTTTCATTGTAACAACCATGCCAAGCTCCTTTCACTGATTTTGAAATCCATCGCATGGGTTTTGATTGTTCTGATATTTGCCTTTTGTTGTCTTTTCTTATTTGATTTCTTTTTTTTTGTTCAGTAAACATCCTTTCGAACCGGAAGAGGTGGATGTAGTTCATCAACAAGATAAAGATAAAGGCATCAGGCTTGAAGAATTTAAGCTGATTATGGCGAACTGTATGTTTCCTTTCTCTCTTTACTCTTTTGTTTAATGGGTTTCGATCCTGTTCTCTTGATGTTCTCTTGATTTTGCAAATTTTTTGTATCTTCGATCCTCGATTATTGTCAGTTTCATCAGGTGCCTGGCCGCTCGAACAAGTTAGGTTCAACGTAATTCTCAATTAGCATTTGCCTCTTATGTCTGATGCTTTCCTCTTGCTTTCTTTAGTAGATGTTTAATCTTTCTGGAGTGGCATAAATGGAGCCAAAAAATTCTATTCATTAGGTATAGAATGGCTTTCTTTGTATACTTGATTTCCTTAGCCACTTCTTTTTGAAAAAGGAAAACGTGTTTCTAGGATATTCAATTCCATATAACAAACTGACTCTGATCTTCCTTATTTCCTTCCTTTGCATGTTCTTGTTCCTATTTGAAGGAGCGCAAATCTTTTGATGAGAAGTTTATCCAAATAGACACAAAGAGGCTCTGTGAGTTGACATCTACTACTGACAGCCTTCAGTTAAAGCCTCTAGTTGATCTTACTAGTCGTGCCCTTGCACGAATTATTGAAGGAAAGCTCTTGAGCGATATCGTGAGATATTTCATTTGCTCGATGATCTTCTCGAGGTGTCGGTGCTAGTTGAACCACTTTATTTTTATCTGCTCTCTTAATCTCTTTTCTTATTTTAGTACTTACTTTGTTGGTTTAGGAAGAAAAGTGGAGCCTCGAAAAATACCACCGATGACCCACGATTCGACTATTAAATAGATTGTATGTAAAAGAGAAAAGAACTAAAGAGAGGGAGAAAATAAAGGTGACTGGGCTCTTATTTTTTGTCGCTTTTATCTTGGTTATTTATTAGTTGCTCGCTTTACTTCTTACTTCTTAGTAGCATGTTTATATGGTTGACATTGCTTTGTCAATTAATTTTTCAAGGCATCATTTTTCAACTCCCTACTTAAAAAATGCATGCAAATAAGTCGGGATTTCTATGTTTCAGAATGTTGAGGTTGATGAAGAGCTTGTTGATGATCGTTCAGTTGATGACCTCTTGTCATTTATTAATGGAGATGATGGAGGTATACTTAAGTTTTTCTCTAACATAGATTGTCAGCATATATTTATTTTTTCGTCCAAATGATTGTAGTTCCTATAACTTTCTGTGTTTCATGACTATTTTGGTTGGTTGACCTACTTAAATTAGTAGAAGAGATGGTTTTACTGATTAAATAGCTCCTCCTATAAAGAATAGTTTAGCACTTTTGCTCCTGTGGTTGCGTCTCATGTGTCAATCCCAATGTCCAAATGTCTTCTATTTGTCTGCAGTCATTTGTGAGCGTAAGGAACTGAGGAGTGAATGATAGGGGCCAAAATTGAAGAAAAACAAATTTTTTTGTGTTCTTTTATCATAATCCTGTTTGATGGTAAATTATGAAGACATCAAAAGAATAGGACCTTTCTTGGAAGATGTTACAAGATGACCTGTTTCGAACTTTTTATAGCATAGGATTAAAAAATAATTGATGTTTCCTTCAATCATCATGGTCTAGGAACTTAATCTAAGAATAATTTTCCAACAAACTACGGTTAAAAATTGTTGAGATTTCAGACTGTGGCAATCATAAAGTACCTTGCAGCAAGGTTAATTAAGATCAGACTATGTCGAACCATGTTCTATTATATACTTTTCCTTATTTTGCTTCATTTTGAAGGTTTAATTGTTGGATGACACGGTGGAAGACTAGGCTTGCATTGTAATTGAATTGATGAGCGAGCCACTAGCACCGTGTAACTTTTGATGCACTTATAAGTATTATAGAGCTGGATACGATGCCGTAAGGAAGCACACAGATGCATATGTGATCCTATCAGTACGTTTAGGACCAGCTGATCCACAGGAGTTCTTCTCGTTGACTAGTAGCATGAATAGAGTAGTCATCGATGTGCATAACTACAACCTGTTTTCAGATATGTTCAGTAGCATGTCCGTGCAACAGAACATCGATTATACCTATAATCAACGAGCTTTTGATCTCGGACGCTTGAAAAATTTTATGTGGTGTACTACTAATTATGTATTTGGATAATATTATTAATTTTTAGTATTAATTGTGATTTAGAAGTTTATTTATAATTATTTAATCCTTGTTTTTTATTTTTTAACACAATTACAAAATTTGACTTTGGTTGTTTTCATTTTATGACGTTAATAATGTAGCTTAATAATTAAGTATTATTATATATTAAATTTGATTTATTTATTTATAAATAAATCATTGCAATATATGTAAAAACAATTTAAAATATAAAAATTTATTAATATGTATATGAAATTTATTAATATATGTAAAACAATTTTTTAGGAAAATATTTTCAGAAATCACAAACAATGTAAAATATTTTACAGATTCATCCAAACACCGTAAAATATTTTCAGTAAATCATTTTCCAGAAAAGTAAATCATTTTCTAGAAATCATTTTCCGGAAAATATTTTACTGGCAAACAAAAGGAGCCTTAGATTTCAATTTTTTGCTCACCATATTTATAGCAAAAAAAAATTCATACCAAATTAACATACCAAATAAAAACTCAAAACTCTCTAGTGCATTGACAAAACTCACTACTTCACTCTTTGACTTTGTATCATCGCAAGATTCATATAATTTCAACAAAGCCAATCTTATTTGGGGAGTTTGAAATCTAATAGCTTTAACACTTTTAATTCGACTCTCCCAATGAGTATTAGATAAAAATTTCACATTTAATTCAGGGCCATTGTCAAGCAAAATTTTCCATCTTTTTGTAAAACTAGAAAAAAAAATGAATATATGCGTTGAACAATTCCAAAAAATGAAATAGCTCTAATGCAAGAATGTGTCATATCACTAAGAGTAAGTTTCAGACTATGACAAGCATAAGACATATATAATGCTCTCGGGTTTATTTCAAGAAATAGATTTTGAACACCTTGGTGCTTCCCTTTCATATTGGAACCATTATCATAACCCTAACCCCTTACATCATCAACACTAAGATTAAGAGACTTCAAAACATCTTGTAATTCATTAAAAAGTCTCAATCCAGATGTATCATCTACCTTCAAAAACTCAAAAAAGTACTCCTCATTTTTTATTTTATTAGTTGACATATTCACATATCGTGCTATTAGAGTCATTTGTTCTTGATGTCCAATATCAGAGGTACAATCAAGAATTATAGAAAAATATTCTGCTTCTTTGATGGTCTTAATTATAAAACTTTTAACACTATCGACCAAAAGGGAAATCAATTCATTTTGAATTTTATGCCCAAGATAATGATAATGAATTTTACGGTTTTGAATGCTTCTAACTTGATCGTGCATTGTCACATTGAATTTCACAATCATTTCAATCAATCCCAGGAAATTACCATTTCTATTTTGGTAGAGTTTTTCATTGGATCCTCGAAAAGCCAAATTATGAGTAGCAAGACATTTCATAGCTGAAAATATTCTAAGTAAAACTTGCCTCCATTGCTTTTCTCTTTCATAATCTGTTCTTGCAAACTTTTATTAATTGCTTCATTTTTATTGAACCTTACTCTCATTTCATTCCAAGTATTCATATTATTCACGCTCAACACTATTTTCATGTTGTTTGAGCCTCTCACTAATATGCCTCCAATCACTTAAACCCTTATTTGCTAACAAAATTTTGTTACTAATAGATTTGAACAAATTACAACAAAAACAAAACACTTTGTCAACATGTCAGAATGAGTCTGCTAATATAAATTTTTTTCGATTGGGCTTATATAAAATTTTCTGTTAATCCATGTCAGAATGAGTCTGCTGCTTCGAATGGTAAGGGGGTCTATTGTGTTGGTGGTCCTGTGTTCGAATCCTTGCATTAGCGAGGGTGTTAATTTTTGCTTCAGTTGAGGGATAGTGGTTCAGTGGAATAGAAACTCTGAAGTTGTTGGATGGGAATCATCTTGTGAGATAGTGGAGGTGGTTTGTTAGTAGGATAATGAGATATTATTTTATTATTTTTTATTTTATTTTATTTTAATTATTTTAATTATTTTCTCTCTCTTCCAATTTGCACTATTTTTAACGTTCCCTTTCTCTCTTCTCCATTCCCTTATGTTTCTCTCAAAATTTTACTTCACATCTCTTAAGTTCTCATCATCGTATCCGTAAAAATCGTGACTTCCCGTCAAGTTCTAGTAAGTAGGATTTTATAAGTGGTTTTGTCTTTGTGCGATTGTCTCTATCTTTTCAAAATTTGGTGTGGTAGTGTGTGTTGGGGGTTTTGATCGTTAAATATTTTGTTTTCGTAGGAAAAGGCGCTGAATCACTGAACGTTGCTTCAACGACATAAATCGTGTGTAGTTGTTTTGTTGGTGATAAGTTTGATTGTGACACTCGATTTTTGAGTTAATGAGAGCATAAATGGTTGCTAATAAGTCATTGGAATGTTATTTTTAGGTTTTGGTGGGCTCGGGATTGCTGTAACATCTAAATCAAAATAGGTGTGTACCCCTTACGCTGAAAATCGAGTTTCGAAGAAAGCCGAAAGTGCAAACTATCGACGCCACACAGGCGTGTGGTCGCCATTGTGGTTGGCCATGTGTAAAGACACGGCCGTGTGTTTGACGAGGGCATGACCGTGCGCAAGACACGGCCGTGTGCTGATGTGGGTGTGACCGTGTGGGCCATACGGGCTAGGCCAACTTGGTCGTGTGGGCCACACGAGCGTGTAGGCCCATATGGGCATGTGGGCCCATAATTCTAAAATTTTCCTTAAGGTCGTACGGGTCGCTCCGATCGACTGTGGGCCTACCGTAGGGTCTGTAAGGGTTAACCAAACCCTAGATTATGTGATTTTATATTCTGATAGTATATTCTGGGTAGGACGCTATTATGCATGTTTGACTATTCTGCTATATGTATATCTGATATCTGTACACATGCATGATAAGCATGTTATATCTGTATCTGTATTTGTATTCTGTATCTGATTTTTGGGGTGGGATTTGTATATGTGGAGAAAGTGTTCTGTATGGCGATCATCACCTATATTTTGGCAGCTTGGCTGCGTATTATCTGATATGTGTCGTAACGGCATGATATGGTGTGTAGGGTTGGTGGGTGTTTTTAACCCCACATGGTGTGATAGGATGGTCGAAGTTGGTGTGTAGAGGATGGGGGTAGGATTCTGTTTATCTGTTCTGCATAACTATTTCTGATATTTGTATCTGAAAAAGGACTTAAGTTTGAATCTGTATCTGACTGTATATGAGACTACAATATGTATTGCATGTCTATTTCTGTTGGGTTGCACACTGAGTTTACGAAAAATCACATATGTTTGTCTGTTCTGTTCAGGTAATCCACAAACTTAGGTGGATCGGTGCTACGGATCCCCTCGGTGACCACGAGTTCGTACTGATTAAGTTTATGGTTTTTATTCTATTTTAATTCAAGTTTATTTCTGGAGTTTTGTAATAATTGGACTCTCCGAACTATTTGGGTTGATTTTGGGATTTAGATTTTCGTTTTAGTATTTTATTTGCAACAGATATCTAAAAACCATGGTTTTTACGCAAACAAAGGTTTTTCTAAAAATACAAATGGATTTTTGAAATAAAACGGTTTTTATAAACTTCCGCTGTAAATATGTTTGGCAAATAAACCTATTAATTAACGTTTTCGATATTGGTTATAAAAGAATATGAGATTATAATATGAAATGTTTTAACGTAAAAACTCCATTCTCAAAACCCTACCTTGTAACACCTCCAAATTCAGCCATAACGTCTAGGTCGGGTTTAGGGTTTTACAAATTATTTGTTCTTCATCAATGCTAATATCAGGAGGACTTGTTTATTCTTCATTAAGATCAAGATTTTCAATATTGGACACATTTGGCACATCATTAGACTCATTTAGATCATTAATTTCATCATTCTCATGGACATGCAAATTTCAATTTGATTAATCCAAATTTTCATTAAAAATTTCTTTTTTTAAAAATAAATTTATCAATAGCACCTTGCTGTGATTTTTTAACTCTTCAGCATGTTTTTTTTCTTTTTCACTTCCAGATAAATGTTTTTTAGACAACATTATATATAAAATATAAATCAGATACTCAAGTAATACAAGAAAATAAAACAATAGCACCTGATTGAAGAATTCCAAGTTAAATATTTACTTTTACATTTGCTAGATCCAAAAATCAAATCAAGTTATTGAAATTCTGTAAATATAATTATAAAATCAATTACAAATGGACATTGTAATTAACTAAAAATTAAATGAATGACAGAAACATAGCCTCAAGTAAAAAATTAAATGAAATATAACATCAAGGAAACTTTTTTAATAAGACAATGGTATAATACTTCATACTTTAAACTATTGCTCTATAAACTATAGCAGGCTGGCTTTACCTTCTCATCTAATTTCAAATATCGAGACTCCACCAAATCCCACCACTGTTGATGATGATAATGATGATACGATATGAAATTGACAAATTCAACCTCGTACCATATATATCAAACACGAAATTGAAAACTATATAGTTCCTCACTTCCCCTTATTATAATATTAAAAAAAAGTTAAAAAGAAAAAAAGGTTATTCCCTTCCCCAAGAATACTAAAAGCTTAGAGTAAAAACACAACCCAGAATCTGTATAACATTAGGAAGAAAAATACAAAAACAAATGGCTATTTGTCGTACTATTCTTTCATTTACAAGAAACAATAACCCGTATTACAAGATTCGCTCAAGTTGGACCAGTTTAAATTCAAACCAATAGGATGTAGTTCCCCAAGAATACTAAAAGCTTAAAGTAAAAACACAACCTAGAAGCCATCACCTCCTTATTTCCCGATTCTTTTTTATCTTGTTTCCAATGCAAAATTATAACTGTTGATTTTTTTTTGGCTTTAATTGTATGGCTTAGAAGTTGGGATGTAAGGGAGGGTTGGAGAAGTCAAAGAGTTGGAGATGAGCAGGGAAGAATTGAAAGCACTTTTATTTTAGCTTTTTTTTCTTGCCTACTAGGAAAAGTTCATGAGAAAAGCTGAATTTTTTTTTTTCAGAAATAATTTTTCATGAGAAAATAAAATGATCTTACAAACAAAGAAAGTGTATATAAAATAACATAAAATAAGATCAATTCCATTTTTAAAAATTCTTCGAGCCCGAAGGCTAAAGAAAAAGTGATAAAAAAAGTGATGAAAAATTTTCTTTTTTTATAACTAGTTTTCTAGTTAGAATTGATATTGTTCGTACTTATTGAACAATCTAATATGAGTAACTCGCTATTCATTTAGGGTATCGGTCATAATAATTATATAGGAGAGATAGTCGAGTGGTTCAAGGTGTAGCATTGGAACTGCTATGTAGACTCTTGTTTATTGAGGGCTCGAATCCCTCTCTTTCCGCACCGATCGCCTTTTTTGAAATTTTCAAATTTTTGAATTTTATATATAAATTATAATGTATTATAAATTTGGTATTCATATTATATAACATTCACCCCTTTGACTAAATTATGTTTCATATAATTCGCCCATTTAAACGATAAGGTTATACTTTACATCAACAAAATATTTTTTTTTGTTTTTAAATAACTTTAATAATAATAAAATATTAATGTATGATGGGTCTTGAAAGACTAAACTTAGAGGACCAATATGGACTTAAAATCCAAATTGCAGGATTAATTGATTTGGCTCATACCCATACATATTAGGTTAGTGACTTTCCTGCATTTTGATTTGTATGTCTTGCTAAGGAATTATCTTCCTCTGGTGCGGACATTGCCGAGAGAAAACGAAAGGAGTTTGATGCCGAGACTGAGAGCATAGAGTAAAAAAATACAAATAATCTTCCTTTCAGCTTTTTATGTAAAAGACATCTAGGTAAATATTTTTGCATAAATTATGTTCTTTATTTATTTGACTTGTTTTTTTTTTTCCTAATATGTTGTTATTTAATATATTATTACTATCTTCAGGTATTTCGATTAATTTATGGTCAATAAAAATATCGAATCTTTTTTCAAGAAAAGGGTGTCAAAAAATAATAATGATTAATCTGTTCCTCATCCATTAGTGGAGAAAAATAAAATATTAGATCTTCTCAAGCTCCTAAACGCGATATCGAATCGTCCCAAACTCTTGAGCGAGATATCATGTCTTCTCAATCCCAAGATCCTGAACGAGATATCGAGTCTTCCCAAGCTCTTGAACGAGATATCACATCTTTTCAAGTTCCTGAACGTCTTCGTAAGGTGCTGAAAGTCGAAATAAATGAGTTTGATGCTTCTTATTTAGAGCGTGATTTGGGACTTCAAAAATATATTTGGGATTGCCCTCCAAATCAATAGGACGAAGTCCGTTGACCTTACATTAAGCTTGGGCCATATCAACCGATTCCTCCAAGTGAGGCTCCAACATCTCCTCAGTATATTGATAAGAATGGATGTTGATTTCTCTCATCTTGGTACAAGTTATTCCTAGAATGGCTCGATTATTCACCAAGTAAGAATGTTGCATATTGAGTTCCTGGTTTTCTCTTCAACAAGCCATTTAGGCTTTATGGAAATACTTTTACAAGCCAAAGATTTCAATCATGGAAGAAAGTCAATGAAGGATCTAAATTTCCTTTTGTTAGTCATGTGGGTAAGGATGCAAATTCTTTACACATGAATGTGTTAAACCAAGCTTTATTTGATAATATGTTTTGATATAACAAATTAAAGTGTTTTTGAATAAAAGTTAAAGTTGAACAAAATCGGAAAAATGATAAAATCAAGTTAAAATGGTTTCAATTGAGTTAAACATTTTCAATCATGTTAAAATTGTTTTAAAACAAGTTAGTATTGCACCAGGTAAAAAAGTATTGATACGTTTCAAAATATCAATACCCATTCTAAAATCGATATCAAATTGACATTTTATTTTCAATCAATTACAAAAAGTATCGATACATTTTCAAAAAGTATCGATACCTTTTACCAAGTATTGATTAATTGTCTTTGGTATTGTTGTAAACTATTTTTAATGGTCACTGAATTAGATATTAAATGCTAATAATATCGATACTCGTAGAAAAAGTATCGATACCTTTTGTTGTAGGTGAATTTAATGATCTGGTATTTTCATCTCCAACGACTCTATTCATGTTTCCAACAACTACAACGGTTGAAAATAAATTAGAGGGTATAAATACCATCTTCCAATGGTCCTACAACAAGAACAGAGATCATCAAGCCTGAAGATCAATCAATACAACCTTAGTGCTTAATTCTTTCATACCTTTCTTGTAAACTTTAGTGAGCTTTCATTGTTTCTCTTTAGCTCATGTGCATTATTGTTTATTTGTGCTTAATTGGAAAACATTCTAATCTTGTAATGATTACTTCTTAGTTTGTTATTTGTATTTACTCTTTGAGAGGGTTGAGTCTTAAGGTTTGGGTAGAAACCTTAATAGAGTTGCAATCTTAAGATTTTAGGGAGAAATTTTAATGGAGATTGTAAGGTTAAACCTTGTCCTCAAAGGTTGATCAAATTAATGAATTTGAGAAAATCCTTAGTTATGAAAAGCTAAGGTAGTGGAGTAGTCAATTAGGCCCGAATCACTCTAAATTTTTGTGTTCAATTTTCTATCCTTTCTCTCTAGCTTTCTTAAATTTTTTTAAAAGACAATTCCCCCCCTTTTGGAAATTTTGGTTTGATCATTTAAGCTAACATAATGCAATGAAAAATTATCTCAATCTTCAGAATTCCTTGCAAAATGTTGAGAGGATTAGTGAGAAACAAATTTCTAAACAAGTTGAAAAAAATCGACTACAGCTCAAGGTGTCAATAGATGTTGTCAAGTGGCTTTTATTTCAAGGTTGTGCCTTTAAGGGACGCGATGAAAAGCAAGATCAAGATATTGAGGTAGCTTTCTTAAACTAATAAAACTCTTAGATTCTTATAATGAAGATGTGGGGGCCATTGTCTTAGAGAATGCCCCTCAAAATGCACAGTATGTCAGTCTGACTATTCAAAAGGACATTCTTTCCATTTTTGTGAGTAAAATATAATAAATCATTTGGGAAGAGATTTGAGATTCAAAGTTTTACATTAGTGGATGAAGCTTGGGATGAGTCAAATAAAGAACAAATGGCAATTGTATTGTAATTTGTTAATAAATAAGGATTTATACGTGAACGATTCTTTGATTTGGTTCATGTAAAGGACACCACATCGTTAGCTTTGGAGAAGACAATTTGTGAAGTTCTTTTATGTCATTACCTTAAAGTGGATGATATTTGTGATTAGGAATATGATGGTGCAAGTAATATGCGTAGCGGATGAAACGACTTACAAGCGTTATTAGCTAAAAAGTGGCGATTTGCATACTATGTTCACTGTCTCGCTCGCCGTCTCTAATTAACTCTAGTAGTTGCATCCAAGGAGGTTTTCCTATTTGTTAATTTTTTTTCATACTTGGCTAGTATAATCAATTTGGTAGCTTCTTCAAGCAAGCGACATGATCAATAAGAGACACTGAGGCATCTCATATCGCAGAGTTAATTGACAGTGGTGAGCTTGAAATAGGCAAAAAGCAAAAATCAAGTTGGTACTCTGTCAATAGCTTGATGAGGATGTTTGATTCCATCTATGTTGTATTACAATATATCATCAAGTCCAACAATCTTACTCAAATGAGTGAAGCTGATGGAATAAATGATGCAATAACATCTGTTGTATTTGTTTTCATCTTACATTTCATGATTGAGATGCTTGAAATCACTGATGATCTTTGTCAAGCATTGCAATTTAAATCGCAAGATATACTAAATGTGATGCAGCTAGTGTCATAAACTAAAACGCTTCTCTAGAAATTCAAAAAACATTGGTGGGACCCTTTGTTTGAGAAAGTGAAGTTATTTGGTAAAGATCATGAGATAGAAGTCCCCAATTTAAATGCTTCATACAAAGTTGGTCTATGTTAATCTCACATCCAGAGAGATAACCTCAAAATTGACCGTCACTACTGATTTGCTATATTCATTACTGGTATCGATTCATTGCTAACAGAAATGAATTCTCGCTTTGATGATGAGGTAGTGGAGTTACTTGTTCTTAGCTCCGCTTTGGATCCACACGATAATTACAAAGCTTTTCAGATGGAAGATATCTGCAAGCTTGTGAATGATTTTTATCCGAACGATTTTACTAAGCAAGAAAAGCTAAAAATGAAGATTCAATTGGAGCATTTTCAACTTGATGCTCATCAAAGCATGGAGTTGCAAAAAACTTCTATAGTAGCCGAATTGTGTCAAGTACTAGTTAAGACAAATAAGTAAAGTATTTATCCTCTTCTTTATAGAATTATTTGTCTTATGGTAACTCTTCTCATGTCTACTGCAACGACTGAACGAGCATTTTCAGCCATGAAAGTTGTGAAGACAAGGCTTCACAATAGAATGGAGGATGATTTTCTTTCAACTTGGTGGCTTACATCAAGAAAGATATAGTTGAGAAGTTTCAACAGATTCTATCATTGATGAGTTCGATCTTACGAAAAAGGAATGGGTGCAATTTAGGATGCCTAGTATTGAGAAATAGAATTAAGGCCAAGTTTTTTTAAAATTTAATTTTTGGAATTATAATGATATTTATGAAACTTTTAG
The DNA here is from genome assembly GCA_025506655.1 of Gossypium rotundifolium. Taxonomy (NCBI): domain Eukaryota; kingdom Viridiplantae; phylum Streptophyta; class Magnoliopsida; order Malvales; family Malvaceae; genus Gossypium; species Gossypium rotundifolium. Next base: position 165,586,726 of record CP106729.1, on the reverse strand, counting down.
TATAGTATTAGGTATTCTTTTTTTATATTGGAAAGAAATATTTAATTTTATATAGTGTAATTTTTTCTTTTAATTTTTTTACGTTAAATCGTTCATGCTTTTTAAAAAAATTAAATTGATTTGTTTGATAAGGAAAAAAAGTATCGAAGAATAATTAACACTTTTTACGTTAAAAAAGGTCGTTTGGATTTAATGTTGGGGTATGCCAAAAACTAATCATAAGATGATTGTAATCACATATTCATTTTACCCTATTTGTTAATATAAGACATTATCATTGTTATTTCAGTTTCTTTTTATGTGTGTGTAAATAAACTGATTAATAATAAAGTCCTAAGAATAATAAGATTATTCTTAAAAGGTACTTAGTCAAGTATTATTGTGGACTTGGATAATAATAATGCATTGAGACTAATGTGTAGTTGATTGATGACAAAGTGTTGTCATTGACATAAGGATATCAAAATCAATACATGAGTATGTGTTAGAGAACAACATATTGGGCTGGCCCGCTATTAATATATATTTTTGGGTTATTTTGTATGAGTCACAACATTACTCATAGTGATAACTATGTATATGATCCTCAGACTTGAGATCATCATTATCCCAACATCATGAGTCATATATTTTGATACAATTAAATGTCTACCGTAATAGGTTGTACTAAAAAGACTGATGTTAGGTATGCCACAATCTATGTAATGAGATATGATTGATCAAGATAAGATTTGTACCTCTTACATAATGAGAGCAATATCTTAGGCCACTTGATGGAGTGAGACTAGAAATGCATGACCATGCTCAATTAAGTTGATATGAGATATCACATTTGTTTGTTTATTATAGCCTACTCAGAATATCAAGAAATATGAGATTGGACTATACAAGTGTGACTGTAACACCCTTTAACCCTAAATTGTCGCTGGAATAGGGTTACGAGGTATTACCGAAGTTAAACATAAATAAACGAGTAAATTGGAACATAATCCCGTGGCACAGTTTAAAATTTTTCAAATTTCATCTTTACAACCCTAATATTGCCCTACAAGACCCAAAATATGATTAAGAAATGATTTGGGACTAAAATAGAAACTTTAGAAACTTTTTCTTGAAAATAGGGGCACATGCCCGTGTGGAAATCACATGGCCGTGGGCAGCCCGTGGGCAGATTTTGACTTGCTACACACGGTCGTGGGACTAGCCCGTGGGCGATTCATTTTGATTTTAACTTTGCCACACGGCCTGGGCACACGCCCATGTGTCTAGGCCATGTGAAAACTGCAATTTTCACCATTTTTAGGTTATTAAAACCCACAAAATACACCTAATTCATACATAATCATAAATCATCCATTGTTTAAACAAAACTTAACCATTCCATAGCATCAACTCATATCAAAATTTGTATCATAAAGCTCATTCATTCAAGTATTTATCAACTCAAAACTTATCAAAACACATGACTAAGTTCACTTCAAAATCATATACACATATCTAGCCTATACATGCCATATTAAGCTATATACATTTTCAAAAGGGTACCAAAACGAGTTTAGAAGTGTGATGATGATCCTTGACGGTCATGAGCCTATAGTAGCTTTAACGACCTATAAAACAGAGAAAACACACACATAGAGTAAGCTTTCCAAAAGCTTAGTAAGTCAATATACAAACAAACTTAGCATGGGAGGCATATATACAAATAAATACATCAACACATATCAATCACTTAGCAAATTATCACATATATGCTTTGATTCATATACCTTTGATCACATTTGTCATATTCACAATTCAAGAATCACATAAACGTATAACTCATTTAACCAAAACTTTACATATCATATTATCAATTCCATATTCACAGCATCATAATAAGATCACATAGATGCTTACCTTGTATAAACAATTAGTGTATAATCAACGTACTTGAAATGGTTTTACAATCACATATTTGTTCATAGCTTTGATTTGCAATACGTATCACAAATTTGCCCGTTGAACCAATAGGAAACTAGTAGGATACTCAGAAAGCTCGGAATAGTTGTATGCCAACGTCCTAGACGAGGTCTTACATGCACTCGGATATCAGTGCCACTGTCCCAGACATGGTCTTACACGAATCAATACGATGCTGATGTCCCCGACATGGTCTTACACGTAAAAGTCAAATTAATGCCAACGTCCCAGACGTGGTCTTATTCACAAAGCTGATATCGATGCCAACATCCCAGGCGTAGTCTTACACGAGTCTTAGATCAATGCCAACGTCCTAGACGTGGTCTTACATGATAAAACAGAACAGACACCTATGTCATGACATATATAATCCTATCAATTCCTAGGTTCGTACGGGACTTCTCGGACTTAGTCACTATATCGAACTTATCCCAGATTTCATTTGCATATCTTCTCATGAATATCCATATTCAATAATAGTCATAAGAACAAATATAATTTCATACAATTACATTTATTTGCATAGTGACTTACCTCGGATTCGATTTATCGGAATGAAAACGGCTACTCGATTACTTTCGCCTTCCCACGATCTAAGTCCGTTTTCTTCGGTTCTTGATCTAAACATATTCAAAATTAACACTTTTATTCACTATTTCATTCAATTCAATCCATACACACATATTTTGGGCTATTTACAATTTAGCCCCCACATTTGTATATTTTACCAATCTAGTCCATTTTTCACAAAACATCAAATTCATAAAATCCACACATATCAATGCTTGGCCGAATACATATACCTCACATACAAGCCCACATTTTTCATCAAATTTTCTATTTAGTCCCTCAATTTACCATTTTCTCAATTTAGCCTTATTTAGCTAAATTTATCAAAAATTCAAGAACAAAGTATGTTCATCTAGCACATATCTTTCATTTAACACCAAAAATCATCAAAAAGCTTATCATATCATCATTGGCATATCATACAAACATCATCTATTCATCAAATTGAAACATGGGTTTTGTGGTAGACAAAACAACAATCTCAAAAACATAAAAATTACTAAAATCCATGGCGAAAACATACCTTAATTATGGCTTGAAATAGCCGAAACTTTAAAAGCAATTGTTCTTCCTTTTTCTTTGCTAATTTGGTCAAAATGGGATGAACTAATGGCCATATTTTATGCTTATAATTAATAAAGCATACATATTAATCTATTTCCAAAATTACCCATTTAATAATCATATAAGACAAACATAAACAATGGTTATCATGACATTCCACCATCCACTAAGTTTTTTTTATTATAAAATATTTTAACTTAATGAATAAGTAATAATATATTTATAACATATAATATAAACTAATAATCATAAAAAAAAAAAATGCATGTGCCCATTTATTACCGTCCACTATCATAGAATTGGCTTATTTGCCACATAAGTCCTCACATTTATAAAGCCACAACACATAGATGCTTTAGCAAATAGCAAACAACTTTCACATTTCATGTAATTTAATCCTTTTGTTAAATTAACCACACAGACAATCAAATTAACTTACGAAAATTTAACACATGCTAAACCTCATATCAACAGCACATAATATAATATTAAAATATTATACGGACTCGGATTTGTGATCCCGAGATCACTGTTCCGATTAGGGTATAAACTGGACTGTTACAGTGACTATTCTATGACTTATGTCCAATCTAGATATAAAGGATAAAAGGATATAATACATGAAAAATTTATCACAGAGTTGAATCACGACTTTTTGTAACTTAGGTAGCAATGATGCATTGCTAGATGCCACTTATTTCTTGTAATATTAGAAATGTTCTAGTATTACTACTAGCATTACAAGAGCCTACAGGGTCATACCCTATGATTGAAGCGAACAAAATCCAAACACAGTTGGTATTGTGTTTAGCTATCACATGAATTAAATTAATTATTAATTTAATTTAATTTAATCTGATAGTTAAATATTAAATGTATTATATGTACAAACTTGTTGTACGCAAATAGAGAACATGATTAAAATTAATATATGAATTTGATTCATATAAAATATTAATCGAATATAGTTTATCGAAATTATTAAAATATATAGTTGTAATAATAATTTTGGTCAAAGATAAAAAACATGGAAGTTAATATTCTTTTGAAAAGAATATAATGTTTTATACTTTCTATATGGTTTTTTAAAAGGAAATGTAATAATTCAATTTTTTATTATTTGATATTAAAGAAAAGGAATATAATCCCTCATGTTACCAAGTAAAAGAATAAAGAAGTCTAGTAGCCAATTTTAATTATTCTCTCTAAAAAAGTTTAAGGAGATTTTTTGTTGTTCGTTTTTTACTGGGTGGAACTACGTAGAGACCGAGACGATTTTGTTGTGACTTGGGATCGACATTGCGTAAGGAAATCAAATCGAAAAGGTATATCTTCAACCCTGTTTCAACCCAATTTGTTCCTTGTACTTGGATCCATGGTTGTTGATTGCCAGAATAATTTTTCCGTTACACCACGGTGCGTATTGGCGTTGAAACATTTAGAAGTTTTACCCCCCTTAGAGTAAAATCCTAGATCTGCCCATGGTCTTAGAGTTTAAAAAAGAAGAAGTTAGAATTCTACTATTAGTACATGTATTTTGTGAAAATTTTAGAATTAATCTTTATACTTCAATTCAATTAATTTTAATCTTTGTATTTTTGAATTAGTCAATTGTAGTTTGACCTAAGTAGTAGCAATTAAATATGTTCGATTAAATTTAATTACTACTAGTATATTATGTGTATAATTATAAATATAATTCATATTCTCCAATTAGATTATTTTATATCCCTATATTTTTTGAAATTTAAAATTTTAGTATTGATTTAAATGAAAATCGTTAATCTATTAACTAGAGCTTTAGTGAGTAATATGTGAAAATAACAAGTTGATGTAAGATTACACATATGATAATATACTTGCCACATGACATTTTGGAAATAAGAAATCTTAACTTATTTAATTTAATGAGATATAGTTTTTGATGACTGAAATTTTAAAATTTAAAAATATAGAGACTATAAATGATCAAATTAAAATATAAATACTAAATTCATAGCTTTAAGTAAAATAGAAGGACTAATAATAAAATTTAACTTTTAAAACCATTAAAAAGTAAGTCAGGACGCTTAAAAATATACTTTTTTTTTGAATAATTTCATTATAAGATCTAATCATTTATATTTTTTTTACACAATGCTTAGAATTACCTATAATCCCACCTCAATTCATAAATAGAAGAATAATGTGCTTCAGATACTCGAACCCACGTCTTCTTATATTGATAATAATACTTATACTAAATAAATTAAGATTTAATTAAGAAATAATGAGCTTAAAAAACATGTCACGTCTTGCTAATTGGACTATGGCATTATTGTCCAATATTTTTGTTAGATTTTATTTATTTATGTTTTATATTAATTTTACTTTAATTTGAAATTACTCAAACAGGGAGCTCATAATTTGCTTTATGTGACAAACAAAATAGAAACATTTACCCAACATTAGGTTGCAATTTGGTAATAATTAAGATTAAGATTTGATTAATTAAAAAAGAAAAGAAAATAAATGTAATGGTATATTTTTACCAACAATGATGAGAAAATGGGATTTCTTAATGAAAACCAACCCCATTATTTGTGGAATAATAATTTAGATTGGGATGGCATTTTCGGTAAATTCAATGAATCAAGTGGTTGGGCGGCCAACAAACCACAAATATTCTCCTCAAATTTAAAAAAAAAAAAAAATTATTTATTATTTTCTTATTGGGAATGGAAGAAAAAGATGTTTAAAGTAGTGGACATCAAACTTATACCACTCCACATCACCACATACTTTCAAACCTACAGTTATGTGATTATTAAAATCTTCTATTTTAAGAATACAAAATAAAAATTTTTATTCATTATTAAAATTTAAACATGGAAATTTGGGGTTTTTATTAAATTAGGATAAAAAATATATATTCGAAAATAGGACGTGGCGGTATTATTTACCAAAATGGGTGAAAATGGTGTCCCATAGGCGGCACCATCGCCTCTGCAAAGAAGATGCAAGCAAACAGTGCCCTCAGCAGCAGTGATCGACACCGATCGAAGAATGGTGTGCCACATGGCATAAGGGTGAACAATACCACAGCATAGGCGGCACTGCCTTCATTGGGACCTTAAATGGTCCCTCCTTCCCGTCCCCCCACAACATTGAACTTTAGCAGAAACAAGAAAGAAAGAAAGAAGGAGCAAAGAAAGGAAGGAAGAAAGAAAAAAGAAGGAAGGAAGGAAGAAAGAAAGAAAAGAAGGAAGGAAGAAGAAACAAAGAAGGAAGAAGGAAAAGAAATTAGGAGAAAATTAGGTATAATTTTTTAAAATAATGTTTATGTTGTTGATTTTTTATTTTTATTAAATTATTTTATTATATGTTAATTTTATTTTATGACATATTTGTTGTTAGTAGTTTATAATGTAAGTAGTTTAAGTAGTTTATAATAATTTTATTAAATTTATTATATGTTAATTTATATTTTATGACTTAGTTTATAACTAACATTAGTTGTTTAAGTAGTAGTTAGTTAGTAACTAAGTTAAATACTATTATGATTAATAGGTAGTTAGAATAGAAACCCTAAAAAATATTTAATTATGTTAGTTAGTTAATAATTTATTATGTTAGTGTGTATTAATATGTTAGTTTTAACTCTAACATGATTTTAGTTAGTATATTATTATTAGTTAAACTTTAATAATTAATTTAGTTAGTATATATATAAAATAATTATTATTATTGTTAGTGTAATATTATCGTTAGTAAAAATGGTAAATGTTATTTTATTTAGTATTATATTACTATTGTTAGTAATATATTATAGTTATTGTTAGTATAAAGAACATTAAAATAATACATAAAATATTACGTATAAAAATAAATAATATAAAATAATAAAATACAAAATAGTATATTTTTTAAAGTAATAGTATTTGAGAAAAGAAAATACGAATAAATAGTTAAAATAAGTGGGTTTTATTAAATTGATATATAAAAGTAATAAAACAATACATTTGAAATATTACGTAGTAAAAGAAATAATATAAAATAATAAAAAACGAAAATAGTAAAATAAAATATTTGATTTATTATGCACTAAAATGTATCATAGATAATATATTTGAATGATTATGTACGAAAATAATATAAAATAAAACGGACAAAGGCTAGTAATAGAAAAAGCTATACATATCGTAATATTATTATTAAGGAATCGTAAAAACTATATTATTACTTTAGCTATGTTAATATAATATTATTATGAAGAAACCGTAAATATTATTATTAGTTATTATCATTGTTTATAAAAAACTCTAATTAATATTTAACTTAATATTATGATGTTTGTATAAATAATAAAATATTATATTTATTATGCGTCGTTGACATGATGTTCTTATTATATGATTAGTATTGGCATGTTATTTGTTACTAATTGAATATAGATTTATTATTTTTATGTAGGTAAAAATTTGATTTGAGACGAAATGGCTTCATTGATTAGTAAAGTTCCTCACATATGCGTACGCTAATAATATGGTAATGTATTGTTATTTATTAATTACGAGTTATATTAACAAAATAGCTACATAATAAATTATGTTATTCTACATAAGTAGTAATCTTTTATGATTTAACACCGTCGGGACTCAGATCTGTGTATTACTGGTAGGGTGAATGGCGAAAAATCCCGGATGAACGATCGATGCCATATATAGAGCAAGCGGATTCGTCAAGAAGACTGATCCGGACGTTTGACTTTCGGTATGATTTAATATCCGCACTAGTCGAAGCGTTGGCGCCCGGAGACCCACACTTTTCATTTTTCGTGTGGAGAGTGCACAGTCACTCTAGAGGATGTTGCACTGCAGCTTGGGCTCCCAATTGACGGGAGTCCCGTTACGGGCGTCAGTCATGATGGTGACCGCTTACCCTCTGTCAGAGCCTACTAGGGCACTCGTACGGTAATGATGGAAAATATTTTACAGAATTAAAATTTACATGGCTGAGAACGAGGTACGAACATATATCAGCCGATGCCACTGAAAGCGACTTGATGTGCGCTAGTCGGCGTACATTATGCACATCATAGGAGGTATATCGATGCCCGGTGCAAACAATAATAAGGTTCATATTCGATTACCTACCCCTATTGGTGATTTAAGCAATGCTCGTCAGATAGTTGGGGCTCGCAGATTCTTACGTGGTTGTACCGTGAGCTTTGTTGGATTTACGCACTCCAACGATCGGAGACATAGGCGGATGCCTTACACTATTGCGATCCCTGGGCTCATATCGGATGCCATTCTTGGCATCGATTACCCACCAACCATACGTATATCCGTTAGTGAACAGTGATAAAATATAACTTGTTTTAATTGAAATTTCTTTATATCGATACTATTTGACTTAATTTTTTTTGTAGGTGGAGTAAT